>CM050523.1:68640240-68647740 GCA_027563665.1 Antrozous pallidus
GAATTAATGTTTGTACTAAAAAAAAAAAAAAAAAGCGTTCGCTAGGCCCTCGCTGGTTTGGCTCAGTGGATAGAGCGTCAGCCTGCAGACCAAAGGGTCCCAAGTCCAATTGTGGTCAAGGGCACATGCCCAGGTTGCAGGCTCCAACTGCCATAGGGAGCGTGCAGGAGGCGGCTGATGAATGATTCTCTCTCATCATTGATGTTCCTCTCTCTCTCTCTCTCCATCTCCCTTCCTTTCTGAAATCCACAAAAACATATTTTTAAATATATATATATATATATATATATATATATATATATATATATTTAAATTGTTAACCAGAAGAAATGATTTCCAATCCATCTTAGACACGGATGCTTTCATTCTGTTAGTCTGAACTAGAGCTGCATTTCATATAGGATTTTGGGTTGCAAACAACAGACACACAGGCCAATTTAAAGAAAGAAAAAATACCGCATAACTTTAAAGGATGCTGAGTAGGAACTTAGTCTTCCAGCAGGAAAGACACTTATGCCATCGACCACAACCATTTCTTGAGTACCTACTGTGTTCCGCACACCGTGGCCACTTCAGGCGCTGAGCCACAGTCGTTTCATTTGTCCTCATAAATTCCTATGAAGTTCACACGAGGCTCTTCTCCTTTTCATATTCGGAAACTGAGTCTCAGAGAGATTACGCGATTGGCCCAAGTCCCCACAACGAAAGAAGCAGGGAAATCGAGATTCCGGCCCAGGTGTGATCTCTGCAGCCGTGGAGCTCCCTCGTTCACTCAGCCATTTCCTGTTACAGAGCGCTCCCTCCAGGCCAGACCAGGGTTCTTGGGCCATCACACAGGCACAGCCCCTGTCAGCGTGGAGCTCACACTGTCGTGTGTGTTGGGGCGGGGGGAGGGGGGAGAAAGATGTTTGTTCAGTTAGCACACAAATCAGCGTGACACTGCAGCTGTAACACAGGCCCTGGGGGAGGTCCATGGTACACTAGAAATTTGGCCTTCACAGGGAGGTCATGGAAGAGACCCTTGACAAAGCAAGGCTTGAGCTGAGGTGGGAAGAGTGAGTGGAGTGAATGGCCAAGGCTTGGGGGGGTGGGGAGGAGTGAGTCACAAAAAGGAAACTGCCATGTCTCTATGGTGAGAAGAATGGGGTGAGGGAGACTGACAGTTGCCTGCGGGTGCAGCTGAGATAGGAAAAGGAGGAGGAGGTGGGGTGCAAGGGGAGACTAGAGAGAGGAAGAGCCATGTAAGAGTTTCAAGTCGATTCAGGAGCTTTGACTTTCTCCTACGGTCAATGGAAGTCATTAAAGAATTGAAGACAGGGAGATGACCTGGTCAAACTTTATTTCAAGGAAATCACTCGGGTTTTCAAAGGGGGGGGGGGGAATCCAGGGAGGTGGGGTGGGAGCAAGGTGGGTCCTGGTTCACCTGTCGGAGCCCACAGCAAGAGCGTGGGGTGGCAGGAGCTGGAGCCAAGAACATGGAGAGCAGTGAACAGACTGGGAGAACGTGAGGGGTGGTGGTCACAGAGCTTGGTGATGGTTGGCTGTGGAAAGACAAGGCAAGCGAAGGCGATGCCAGGACTTCTGGCTCGTTTAACCCAGACGGGGATGGTGCCCACGGGTCTGGTGGGTCCTGGGGAGGGTCCGAATGGAGGAGGGTGATCTTCAGTTCCGTTTTTGAACATGTTAAGTTATAGGTGCCTTCCAGCTACTCTTCAAAAAGAGGGCGAGGTCTTGAGTTTTTGTCCTTCTTTTGGGTGGCCCCCCTCTGAACCTCCTTCTCACATTTGGAAAATCCTTCCTCGTATGAGGCGAAGCCCGCCTCCCACTGAAGAAGCTAAAAAGACCAGCTTTGAGGATGACCTGTAACAGCTTAGATCTAGGGCCCTCTCTCCCAGGACGTCTCCTTGGGCTTGACCTTGAATTAGCACCTCTGCCACCCCAGGACAAGACTTTCCCCATCTTAGAGCCAATCACACCAAGGCCTAGGGTCCAAGAGAGAGGTGGTCTGTTGTTTGCCGGGGAGAACGAACTCAGAGGAGGAGTCAGGGACTGGCTGTGCCACAAGCTGGCCCTGTGGCTGTGGAGTCGCCCTCCCACATCCGCGTCTGCCATGTTTACACAAGGTCAAGGGCCTCAGAGATGTCCAAGGCCTTTCTTTCCCTTGCCTAGCAGTCCCTGATGTGTCCTTGACCTTCACAGCTCAAGGACCACCAGCCAGAGGAATGGCCTGGTCCGTTCAGACGGAGGAGTGCTCTTCCCGGGACCAGAATGCCGATTTAATTTCCTGGCTCAGAATAACCGAGATTGCTCATCCCTGAAGCTGTAGCTCTGCCGCCCCAAATGAGCAAAGAGTTGGGGAGAAAAAGAGCACGCTCATCAGTAGATTTAAAACAAAGTTCCTTTTTTCCTCATTAAACAATAGGATTTTTAAAAAAAATCTATATTTTTCCTCCGTATGAACTTGGTTTCGTCTTGCTTACCTACACCAATGCAATCAAACGGTCCCGGGGGAGGCACCGGTGCTGATAATTGAGACGAAGCAGAAGCAATCCGGCCCCGGAGAGCTTTCGCCTGCATCCTAGGTCAGCCCCGTCGATGATGGAAGGAATCTGTCCCGAGCTGTGATTTACTAGCTACCGGCCCCATGCGGCCGCTGAGCCCTCCAAATGCGGGCAGAGCAACTGAAGAACAGGGCTTCACATTTTGAGTGTACACGCACGTCCATGTCTCAGGAGCCGCGTGTGGCCTGTGGCTACTGCACCGGTCAGGGCAGAAGTCACAGGCAGCCCACGGGGGAGCTAACTAACGGTGCGCCTGCGTCCCCCGAGGGTCACCCTTTGGGGCTCGCTGTGGGCCACCGAGCTGGGGGGGTGGGGGTGGGGGGTGGGGGGGACACAGGCTCCGCTCTTTCCCCGAGCTGTGGGTGGGTTTATTAATTGTCTACATGATTGCTTTGGTGAAGGGCCTGCCTCGCCGAACCCAGAATTAGGAGCTCTGAATCCGAAGGCATTTATTAGGCTTAAATTTATGTGGTGTGAAATCTGTTAGATCACTGGCTCATCGGTAGGTTGTCGAGAAAAAAGGCCCCTCTACAAAGGGTTTTGGGGGTGAAGGTCACCGGGGTAATCCGAAACAGACCGCGCCTGGCCCGCAGCGAAAGGGGGTGCGCTTTCAAGTCAGTGTGGCGTTGGCGAGGTGGCCTTTTGAAGACCTTACCACTGGTAACATTTCCTCTCTTATTAAAAAAAGAGAGAGAGAGAAAGGGGGGGGGGGGAGTGCAATTATTTTTCACTGCTGTAAAACTTCACCGCGAGGTGGGAGCCCCCACTGGCTCCTGCTGGCAAACATGAGGCGGGCCGCAGCCGGTGTGGCTCGGTGGCTAGAGCGTCCGCCTGCAGGCCGAAGGGTCCTGGGTTCAATTCCTCGTCAGGGCTCAGGCCTGGGTTGCGAGCTCGATCCCCAGGAGGGGGGTGTGCAGAAGGCAGCGGATTGATGTTTCTCTCTATCTCTCCCTCTCCCTTCCTCTCTGTAAAAATCAATATATATATATATATATATATATATATATATATATATATATATATATATATTTTTTTTTTTTTTTTTAAATGTGGTCACTTGGAGCAAGAAGACTGGCCAGCCGGTCAAAGGCACAGCTGGTGCTCACTGCAGGTGACCTGGAGCAAGAATCCATCCAACTCCTTCACTCAGCAAACACCCTCCACAGCCACGTGCAGGCTGGGAGCAAGGCCCCGGGGACAGCGGCAGCCGGGGCAACTGTGGTTCCGCACTCACAGCCCGAGGATGGGGCCCGCGTCCCCAGCATCCGTCCGCGAGCATCGCCTCCCAAACGCCCGGCCCTAAGCATCCCCGGAGGGGCCTTTGGAAAGGCACCTCCTGTCTCTTCTCCCCGAACATCCCGGTCCCAGGGTCTGTGGCAGGGCCTGAGACTCAGCATAGTGCAGGCACCACCCGTCCGCCCGTCGCTCTCCCCCAGGACGCCGGCACTCCCGCAGCGACCAGGAGCCCTCAGCGGCCTCTCCCGCCCTTTGCCGCATCCGAGTCCAGCCGGGCCCAGCCCGGACACGGCCCTCGCGTGGTGCTTCGTCCTCTGGCCCCCGGGCCGGCACCGCCCTGCCCTCTCTCCCGGGCCCTGAGCTGCCCGCCCTCCGCCTTGGCTCTGCAGCGCCCGGCGGGAGCTTTCTGAGACGTGGAGCTGAGAGTGTGTCTCGCCCGGGCCAGCGCTGCTCAGTGGACAGAGCGTCGGCCTGTGGACGGAAGGGTCCCGGGTTCGATTCCGGTCAAGGGCATGGACCTTGGCTGCGGGCACATCCCCAGGGGTGTGTGTGCAGGAGGCAGCTGATCGATGTTTCTCTGTCATCGATGTTTCTGACTTTCTATCCCTCTCCCATCCTCTCTGTAAAAAATCAATAAAACATATTTAAAAGGAAAAAAAATGTGTCTCCCTGTCTGAGGACCGTGGCTGCCATGGCCCCCGGGACCCAGACCCGCCTCCGCTCTGCTCCTTTCGGGGCCCCGGATCTGGGGGTGGCTGTTACTGTGTCACCTCCCAGGCTCACCCTGTGTCTCCGTGGAGCCTGTCCAGCTCCGGGTCAGATGGTGACAGATGGTGACAATCGTCCGCAGCCTCTGGCCGGACTGGGGGGCTGGAGGGGTGGCCGGGGAGGGGGAGGAAGGGGGATTGGGGTTGGGGGCGGCCACAGGCCCAGGCGGCCAGGGTGTGGGGCTCGCGGGGCATCGTGTGGGCACAGGGGTCACGAGCCGGGATGAAGGGCGTGAGGTCAGGCTGCTGGGGGTTCTTATGTAGGAAAGGGGGAGGGGGGGGCGAGGGGAGCAAAGAGGAGGAACTTCACGTGGAGGGGGGGCCCAGACAGCCCGGGGTGGGGAGGGAGGGCCGTTGCTATTTTTATTTGCTTTTTGCTTCTTTTGGAAAATGTCAGAAACGTTTCGGAGCTGAGAAAGCAGTGTGACGACTCCTCACAAATGCCTAGGAATCCGCGGCTTCGGAGACACGCCATTCATTCTCGGGGGGGCAGGGGTGGCGCCAGGGAGCGTGCCAGTGATCGCCACCGATGCCCGGCCCTCCGCCTCCCTCCCGGCCTCTGCCCGACGCTGGAAATCGCCCTCCAGGGAAAGAGGGAGCCGCCCCGCACACTGGAGTGGGGACCACTGTGCCCGGCAGGCTCCCAGCCCAGGGGGCAAGGCCGGCGGCCAGCACACCCTCCCTCCGCCTCATCCTGTCCCGGGAGCCCCGATCCGCAGCCCAGGGGCTGAAGGGGGGCTCCTGTGGAGACAGTGGAGGGGCAGCTGCAGTCAGGCCCAGGGGGACCATACAGGCACCTGGAGGCCCAGGGGGACCATACAGGCACCCGGGGCTCACAGGGGGACAGTGGCGCACTCGGATGAGCACGGTGGCAGAATGGGGGGCGCAGGCCTGGCGCCAGGAGCCCAGGGAGGGAGCGTTCAGGCCCCAGGAAGGGTGATGCCACGTAAGCCAGCGCAGTGACAGGGCAGGCGGGAGGCGTGCTCACGGGAGGGGCGAGGGGAGCCGCCATGGGCTTCCTGGGTGATCGCGGGGGGGCTGAGGGGGGCACCGTGGGCTGTCCTGGGCGACCAGGAGGCGGTGGGAGCCAGCACAGCCCCCAGCCCCTCGGAGGCCGCCCCGCCCGGAGCCATTAATGCTAACCACCTGGCACCGGCCATTTGGTGGCCTGACGCTGGCCAGGCCTCCTCGGGCACCTTTCATGTGACATCCCCCCTCCCGGCTCTCACGGACCAGGGGTGACCGCCTGTGGCGCTGGGAGATGAGAAGCAGGCCCGGGGTGGGAAGGGGTCTGTCTGCGGGGCACCCCTCTTCCCCCGGGCCGGGCCGCTGCTCCGGTTCCCACAGAGCTGAGTGCGGAGTCCGGCAGGAGGTGTGAGGCCGGGGAGGGGTCATCCGCCCGTCACCACGAGGTGGCAACCAGGAGAGAGGGCTGCGGGTCCGGACAGGCACCCCCACTTTCCCGGGGGACCCCACACAGGCACCCCCACTTTCCCGGGGGACCCCACACAGGCACCCCCACTTTCCCGGGAGACCCCACACAGGCACCCCTACTTTCCTGGGGGACCCAGGACAGGCACCATCACTGTCCCCCCTTGTGGGGGACCCCACAAGGCGCACAGGCTCGCCCCTTTCCGGGCCACCTCCAGGCCCCCAGCGTGTGTTTGCGTCACTGCCCACGCTGCTCCCGTGGGGGGCGCCCCACACAGAAGTTTATTAGCCATTTAGGCGTCCACCCCGCAGAGCCAAGGTGGCCCGGGAAGCAGGAGAAAAGAGGGGTGGGAGTCCGGGGTGACGCGTCCAGCCCCGTGGTCTCACCTGGAACCCCCGAAGCCGCTCCCGAGGGGGCAGTGTGAGGAGAGGACCGAGCAAGCCTCTCGGGGAGGCCGGCGTGAGCGAGGGCTGCATCTTCGACGTGCGCCCGCCAGCAGGGTGTGGGCAGACGTGCCCGCTCTGCCTCCCGTCCCTGTCCCACGTGGAAGAGCTGCTGTGTGTGTGTGTGTGTGTGGGGGGGGGTGTTGGGGGTGCTTTTGGACCTCACCTGGCACAGCCGGGGAGGAGCGGCAGGTTGGATCGGGGTTCACTGCCCCCCCTTCACAGCAATTGCGTGCCGATGACCCTGGGACCCCCACCCAAGGCTGAGGCCTGACTGGGAGCTGAGGCCCGAGGGCGGTGCCCGGGTGCCCAAGGTGAGCGAGGCAGCCCCAGGCAGGCAGGGCGGGCAGGGCGGGCAGCGCGGGGCTGGGTGTCTGGGAACTGGCTGCCCGGTCATTGGAACTGGTGCTTTCAGGGTGATTTACCCCTGCCCCTGCCCCATTCTCACCTCGGGGGCTGTTTGATCTCCAGCCCGAGGTCTGCGAGGGCCACACCCCCACCGCGCCGGCCCCATGCCCTGGGCCCAATGCCCACAGCCGGTGTCGCCAGGCTGGGGGGTGGGCAGCCGGAGGGCAGAGCGGGAGGGGCGCCCCGTGGTGTGGTTTCCAGGGGGCAGACTAGCTTGGGGGGGTTCGGGGGGGAAGGACCACACTCCGGGCTCCGGCTGCCGGGGGGGTGAGGGGGCGTTGCTGTAACGCCCCTGAGCCCGTTTCCTTATTGCCAAAGTGGAGGTGGCGTGGCTCCTTGGGAGACATTTGGGGGCAACAAAAGGATAATAATGGCTTCCGAGTCCCTGGCCCTGGTGGCTCAGTTGGCTGAGCGTCGTCCCCTGCCCCAGGGGGTGGTGAGTTCGGTTCCCAGTCAGCCCACCCGCCGTCTCCGGGGACGTGGGGGCACTGCTTTGTTCCACACCAGCCAGACCCTACCTAGAGCACTGTGTGCGTCCGTCCGTGCGTCCGTCCGTGCGTCCGTCCATGCGTCCGTCCGGGGCTTCACCTCCTCCCGTTATGAACCTACTCAGAGCACAGGGGCCAGAATGAAGAGGGCCTTGACGTCATGTT
>CM050523.1:68652740-68710240 GCA_027563665.1 Antrozous pallidus
CACGCGCTGTCGGGGCCGCGCTGGGAAACCAGCTCCGTCTTTCTGGCTGAGGTTTGTCAACTGCGCCGGTCTCTTCCAAAAGCCAGCTTGGCTTCCGTTCATTTCCTCCGCTTACTGCTTCTCTGTTTCCCTTATTATCCCGTCTTCCGCTTTCTGCGGGCTCAGTTGACCGCCCCCCCCCCCCCCCCCCCCCCGTCCCTTACAGGGAAAGGTTCAGTTACCGATTTGAGATCTCTCTTCCTTTCCACTAGTCACTCACCGCTATTCCCCCCCCGCCCCCCACACTGCTTTACCTCGTCCTTAAGACCCCCCCCCCCACCATGGTGTTCCGTTTTCCTGCAACTCACAGTCTTTCCCGACCTCCCCTGGGATGCCTTATGTGACTCACTGGTTATTGGGCAGTGTGCTGTTTGATTTCCACTCACCGTATTTCCCGGCGCATTAGACAGCTTTTGAACCCAGGAAATCTCAAAAGTCGGGGGTCTTCTTGTACGCCGGTGTAAAGACACCGTAGCCTGCCCTTAGGATGGGCGTTGCCAACTCGCCAGGCACTTGCCTGGCACTCGCTCTCTCTCTCTTGTCTGTTATCGTCCTCCCGTCGTCATCGGTTCCAGCCGTCTGATACGCCGGAAAACACGGCGTTTGTGAATTTCCCATTGTTTCGGTGGTTGATCTTGAACTTCGCCCCACCGTGATAGGAGAACATACTGCATACGATTTTAATCCCTTCTGACGGGCCGAGGCTTGTCTTGGGGCCGAGGCTTGTCTTGGGGCCGAGGCTTGTCTTGGGGTGAGTCTTGGAGGGCGTCCCCGCGGGCCTGGGCAGGCGGTGAGCGCTGCGGCTGCGGGGTCCGCCCGAGGGGCCCGCTCGGCGCCGTGCGGGGCTCTGTCTCCTCGCTCCTCTCCTCCAGTCGTTTCACCCACCGTCACCGGAGAGACACGGAGCTCTCCGACAATTCCCGCTGGATTTCCACTTCGCCTCGAGCTCCGACGATTCCCGCTGGATTTCCACTTCGCCTCGTCGAACCTCGGTTTCCTTAGCCTCGCGGTGGTCGCCAACTGCGGCTCGCGAGCCACAGGCGGCTCTTTGGCCCCTGGAGTGCGGCTCTTCCACAAGATACCACGGCCTGGGCGAGTCTATGTTGAGGAAGTGGCATTAGACGAAGTTTAAAATGGAAAAATGCGGCTCTCCAAAGAAATGTCAAGCGTTGTAGTGTTGATGTTTGGCTCTGATGGCTAATGAGTTTGCCGACCACTGCCTTGAGGAAGATGGCTATTCCTGCCCTGCGCAGGCGTAGGGATAAAGGAAGGCAACGCCTGGCGGGGTAGCCTGGTGCCCCGGATGCCGCTGCTGGGTCTCAGGACGACGGGACAGAGTATGGGACAGTGGGGGTGAGGGCCTCCTCCATAGGTACTGGGGCAGGGGAGTGCTCTTGGTTAAGCCGACATAGATCCCGTCTGAGAAACATAAGCCCTTCTTAAAGCAAAGGCTGAAGCTCTGAGCCCACCGACGTCTATGGCAATCTATTGAGGATATGCAGCTCTCGGTGCAAAAAAATAAAAACGAACTCACAACCCCTACCTTCTCAACCTTATTTTGCTAGCTGGTGTCTGAAACTTCTTCGGAGACGCCTCTTGTGATCATCCATCCATCCATCCACCCATCTCTCTACTCTTCCTCTTTCCTTCCTTCCTTGCTTTCTTCCAACTCAACCAACATTCGCCAAACCACCTCCTCCAGCCAGACCCCGCCAGGTACTGAGGATATCCAAACCCGACCTGCGGGAAGGACCCAGCCTCAGGCAGGGAGACGCGGACTTGTAAGCAGGTAACGAGGTAACTACGCCACAAGGCTATAAACGCCAGGAGAGAGACAGGAGCAAAGGGCGCAGAGGGGGGGAGTGACCGCCTGAGGGGGAGGGGGGAAGAGAAGAGGAGACCCCAAGGGCTTTCCCAGCAAATGCCAACAAAGCTGCAAAGCGGGGCTCAACAGAGGCTGGCGTTTCATACCCCTTCCTGCCCCCGCCAAGCCTCTCAGGTAGGAGGGGGCCCGGGAGGAAGAGGAGGAAAACAAGAGGATGTTACACACAGTGACTCACCCAGCCTCACATAACCAGAAATTGCCCCGCAGAAAGTGCGTGGCTTGGCAGGAGGCCGGGCCCGGGCTGCAGACACAGCCGGGGTGAATTCATGGGTTTCTGTGCCAGTCTCTGGCCCCCATCGCTCTGCAGTCCCAGCCCCGGGAAACTGGAGCTCGAAGCCCCATATGTTCAGAACTGTGCGCATATTTTGGTCAAGATTGTCTTGCTGAAACTCTATTTTCCCGTTGGCAGCGGCTGCTCTTCCTTCTGGCCTGGCCTGCTGAGACCACAGCAGACTGAGTCCCGCTCAGGGGAAAACCCCAAGGGACCCCTCTGCTTTGGGGTTCAGTCCTCCTTCCCAGGGAAATGAGCCGGTCAGCAGTGTCTGCTGTCCACCCACCAGGGACACTGCAGGGAGAGAGGGACAGCCCGGGACCCTCCCCCGGGAGGACTCTGCTCCACCGGAAACATCGGGGGAAACAGTCATGAGACAGTTAGAAACACTCAAGCTCTGGGACCCAACAGAGTCAACCTGATGGACTGGACTTAACCTCAAAGCAGTGGGGACCCTCCCCCAGACCCCACCCCTGCTCGCCAAGGCCCTGCACAGGTCCTGGGGGCCACGGGAAGGTGGTGGGAAGGTGAGTGGGTGATGCCCGCCTCCCTTCATGCCCACCTGGGCTTCTGGAGACAGGCAGAGTCAAGGGCATGCGGAGAAGAAAGCATTCCGCCTTCTGGAGATGCTGACGAGAGTGGCAATGAGCATGCATGCAACTTAGACACGCTTGGAAGTTCCTCGAACAGAGAACTCCCCAGCTCTGGGCCCCCAAGAGTGCAGGTGTCACGGCCTCCAAGAACCTTGTGGCAGGAGCAGCCACGGGGCACAAGCTGTGTGGGGCCAGTTTTGGGGAGGGGGAACCCCACTGCACATTTCTTGGCCTGCAGGATCCAGAGAGAGACGCTAGCCTCTGACAGATGGAATGGGAAAAATTCCTTTGAGTCTGTGATTTGCAGAACAGAAAAAAAGGAAGTCCGGTAATCCTTAAGTGACCCCAAGTGGTAAAAATACTCCGCATGCAGGCTGGCGCTGTGGGTGTGCACAGCGTGACGTGAGCGCCACCTGGTGCCCTTGCTGGGAGATGACAAACCACCAACCCACACAGGTAGGCTGGGCCGCAGGTCATTTCAGAGGTGACCATCCTCTTGGCGCTGGGTTGAGAGCGATCAGAGGGGGAAGGAATAACTAGTTTTGGACAGGAGATGTGACCTATAGAACTAGCACCGATATTTTAAGGGAACGATTATTTCATGCTATGGGTATAATCCAATATCTCCAAATGGCTAGCCCCTAAAAGCCAAACAAAATACCCCAAACTGCCAGCCTCTGTACTGCACGCTAGCCAGTTCTCTCCCCAAACGTCTAAGAATTCTTAGAAGTGCCCCTACACCTGAGTGCCACTAAGCCCGTCACCATTCTAAGCTTTGGTTTAGACGACAGCTGCAGAGTTTCCTTGTCCCGTCCTGCCACCGGGGAACAATTCCCCACAGGACAGGGTCCCAAGCAATCCCCACACCGTCTCACACCCCCGTGTTCAAACACACACAGCGCCCTCCCTCCAACGCGCAAGTTGAACATACATAGCTGTGAACACTACGTAGCGAACATCTGAGGATTTCAAGGGGATCCCTGTGGACGAGGAAAGCTCATTGTCCCACTCTGAGCTCACTCCATCCTTGCTGGCCCTCTCTCCGCCTCTCCCCTCCATCCCGGCAAATCCTAATCGGATCAGGATTTCCGCCCAGGCTAGATTCTCTTCCAACACCCTGACCCTGAACTGGAAATCCCTTGACCTGCCATCATTGCCCAGCGGCGAGGGACACCACCTCTGGCTGCTTCTCCGAAGTCCTACCTTGGCAGCAGCCAATATTTGTCCTTCGATGGGGATTTAATTGGAGCTAACAGCCAACGACAGCCCTTTCTGGAGGAGAATATTGAAGGTGAAACAGCGGACGGAGCCCATCATTCCCTATAAAGGAAACGTTTGACATAAACACCGAGTGACAATGTCTACAATAAAAGGCCACCTGGGTTTTGAAAACTGGAAGTGTCCTTAAAAGATTGGTCCGAATCCCCAAAGTGACTATTGGGAGGAAACTATGTTCATGTATTTATTTTTAAAACCCTCTTCCTCATTTCTCAAAAATGATAGGTGGTCATTTGTTCCACCTTTTTTTTTTTTTTCTCTGCGATAACCTCTACCGCACAGCCTGAGAGCGAGGGCTCCAGCTTGAACCCACGCTGTCTTTAGCTTCGGGACACGAATTCACTTGGGCATTTGGAAGGGACCCACAATGCTTTGCAACAGGAACCAGAAGCACCTCGAGTCAGGCTCAGTTTAAGCAGCTGCTCTCCCTGGCAATCTATTAGCGTCTCGGGGCAGCCAGGCCCGGTCCGATGCTGAAGTCTGCATCCCTGGAGGCGAGGTACAGACTGGCATTTTCTTTTAGAGCTTCCTAGGTGAGCCCTAACTGGCGTGGCTCAGTGGACAGAGCAGCAGCCTGCAGATTGAAGGGTCCCAAGTTTCGATTCTTTCCGGTCAAGGGCATGCACCCTTGATTGCAGGCTCAGTCCCCAGGCCTGGTTGGGGCAGGTGCAGGAGGCAACCAATGGATGTGTCTCTCTCACATCCATGTTTCCCTCTCTGCCTCTCCCCGTCCCTTCCGCCCTCTAGAAATCAATGGAAAAATACCCTCTGGTGAGGGTCACCAAAACAGAAGCTCCCACGGTGATCCCACAGCCAGAGCACACAGGGAAGGAGCTGAGGTGCTCCCTGGTGGCTGAGAGGCAGTGGGCCGTTCTGGGAGGCAGGTGATTCTAGCAGCATCTGTCTCAGCATCTGTCTCTTATTCTTTTGCATTATCTTGCCTGGGTCTTAGGGGAAAAGACTGCAGCGAGAGTTCAAGTTCTAAGAGCCTTTTATCTGTAACAGTGGGTCTTGGGTTCAAGGTCCATCTGCACCTCTGTCGTCTGAGGAATCTGTCAAAATGCAGCTTCCTGGGTCCCGCCTTAGAACTAATGATCTCTGTGTGTGATTGGACGAGCCAGGAGTCACTAACTATTGGCAGGATGGGGTCCGAGCCCATCTGACTCCCGGTCCTTTCCAGTTCCCCTCGACTTCCAACCAGTAAGACTGACACCTCTGTCAGAAAAGCCACAGCTCTGCTGGCTTTCAATGGGAGGCAATTCTTTAAAGCAGCAGAACAGGAAAACGGCTGAAATTCCCCTTGCCCTTCTCCCTCCCTCCAAAGGAATCCTCGATCAATTACTCTGGAGCCCCAAAACACCCTCCCTTCCTTCCTGTTCCACTGCATTCTTTCCCTCCTGACAAATATTCCTCTTCCCCCAAATAAGGTCACTTGGAAAAAAAGTCCCCGCTGGTCCATTGGAAATGGTCAGAACCTACAGGGAAATGATACATTGGTGTATAGGGGGACCTACCCAAGGCCTCACTTTATGGTTATATACACACTTTTCCTATCTCATCCAACCTGCAATAAAATGTGTTTTAAGTCAGAAGAATAAGGTAAACTGTGTCTACATGGTGTTTGCCCATTAGAATTGAGAATTAACTAAAAAAAAAAAACCTGGCCGAAACCGGTTTGGCTCAGTGGATAGAGAGTCGGCCTGCGGACTGAGGGGTCCCAGGTTCGATTCCAGTCAAGGGCATGTACCTTGGTTGGGGGGTGTGCAGGAGGCAGCTGATCGATGTTTCTCTCTCATTGATGTTTCTAGCTCTCTCTCCCGCTCCCTTCCTCCCTGTAAAAAATCAATAAAATAAAATAATAAAATAAAATAAAAACCTGGCTGTTTTTAGTCATTGCCAAATGCACTTCCACCTTTAAGAAGCTAAAGGTGGCTTGCACAGTCCTTACAAGTGTGGGTCTGTGTGAGGTGGGCGTGATGTGGCGGGCAGGGGTGCGGGCCGGAGAGGCGCTGTGGCAGCGCCGTGCACACACCGTGTGGGAGACGCACGAAAAGGCGCTTTAAATGCACACAGGCAGGGTTTCCTTTTGGAAAATAAGTTGCACAGTTGTTCCGACACTGTCAGCGTGAATGCCAACCAGCGCCACCGCGCCACCTGGCGGTGACCCTGAGAAACGCCCGTTAGGTTCATTGGCTTTAACCCCGTCCAGGAACTAAAGTCGTAGGAGACGATCCGAAACACGGATCAAAGGTTCCCAGAGAAACGTGATGCGCGTGTATGTCGCATGGAGAGGTGTCAGCGTGGACGCACTAGCAAAGGGGGAGTGGGTGTCCATCGGCTAGGCCAGCGGTCGGCAAACTCATTTGTCCACAGAGCCAAATATCAACAGCACAACGATTGGGATTTCTTTGGAGAGCCGCATGTTTTAAACTTAAACTTCTTCCAACGCCACTTCTTCAATATAGACTCGCCCGGGCCGTGGTATTTCGTGGAAGAGCCGCACGCAAGGGGCCCAAGAGCTGCACGTAGCTCTCGAGCCCCAATTTGCCGACCGCTGGCTAGACTTTTGCTGAATGCTTAACAGAATCCGGAAGGATGGGGTGATCTTCACCGTTTTTACAAAGAAAGAGCCGAAGAGGGGCCCTAAGGAGACATGCAGAGGCGAAGGGCCTGGCTGGGGCATCCTGCCAGAAAGGGGAGCGCTGGAGCCGGATCTGCGCCCGGCCGGCATTCCGAGGTGCACACCTTCTCCAGCGCCCCCTCACCCCGCGCCCCCCCGGAGCTCGCAAGCAATGAGCGTGGAGGGTCCAGCACCACTGCACGCCCAATGGATATGCAGCCACTGGCGCCTTCGTGACGAGAACGGTACTCACACTGCATGAAGATAGCAAGCTGCACACACGGGAGGGTCTGCACAGCACAGCAAACTGACAGCAAACTGCACACACAGGAGGGTCTGCACCGCAGCAAACTGACAGCAAACTGCACACACAGGAGGGTCTGCACTGCAGCAAACTGACAGCAAACTGCACACACAGGAGGGTCTGCACCGCAGCAAAAACACCGACAGCAAACTGCACACACAGGAGGGTCTGCACAGCACAGCAAACTGACAGCAAACTGCACACACAGGAGGGTCTGCACTGCAGCAAACTGACAGCAAACTGCACACACAGAAGGGTCTGCACCGCAGCAAAAACACCGACAGCAAACTGCACACACAGGAGGGTCTGCACAGCACAGCAAACTGACAGCAAACTGCACACACAGGAGGGTCTGCACAGCACAGCAAACTGACAGCAAACTGCACACACAGGAGGGTCTGCTCCGCAGCAAACTGACAGCAAACTGCACACACAGGAGGGTCTGCACTGCAGCAAAACTTACAGAAAAACAAATGCCCCACACTGCCAGCAGGGACGGTGGGGAGGGGTGGGGCTGCTCCGATCTGACAAAAACATATACTGGGATGAGGTGCAGGAAGGTTCTGGCACTCAGTTACCACCACCAGCTGGTCCTGTGGAGTCCGATCTGAGGGCAGACGCCCAGCGATGAACACATCTCCACGCGATGCCCGGTTTTCAGTGGGAGCGCAGGTGGGCCTGTCCCCGCGAGGCTGAAAGTACCTCTCACGTTAGGGATACCAGGACTACAGAAACCCAAGGTAGAGAAGCTCACTTAGTTTATTGAAACGTGAAGAAACAAGATTCCCAAACACAAAACGATGTCAGTCACTGGGGAAGTCTCGCTCCAGCCACCGAAGCCCGTAGGTGGCTTCACAGAGGAGGGAGCAGAAGACGGGGTGACGAGGGGGAATGTGCCTGGGCATCTCTGGGTGTGGGGGATGGGCAGGAGAGCCACACAAGCGAGACCGGTGAGTACTCAACATGCTCTTATGCTACAGAGTGGACAGAGCTGACGCCGAGCCAGACACTAACACCTAACACTTCTTGGACCTTCCAGGACCTAGTGCATGCTATTTGTGGAGCGCCCCCAGGGAAGGCACCTGAGCATTCTTTAAAGCATTGTCAGCTGAATCCGAGGCGCCAGGCAGAGCTGAGACTTGGAAACACGTCTATCAAGAAGGCTGGATGAGTTATCAGAACTGACTCTTAACTTGCTCCAGGTGTTGGGGAGAGGGCCTTGAAATGTAAATCCAGTCTAGCCCTGGGAATGGGGGAATGAATAGGGCCTGGACCCACCCAATCTCCTTTGATCCTGACTTCTGGTGTAACTTCCTGGTATTTTGGGGATATAAACAAACACGGCTTCGTGGGCTCAGAGATCCTGTCTCTCCATCAGAGAGAACAGAGATTCCACCCAGCCCCAGCTATTATTTCTATTTCTGCGTCTTCTATTCTTTTATTTCTCAATCCCCAGCTCCTCTACTCAGAAACTGGACCCACTCTCTCTCCACGCTGGACGTGGGAAAGAGAAGAACCCCTACAGGTATTAGCTAGAGCAACCTAAGCAAACAGAGGCTCAGGTAAGACCAAGTGACTGTGCTGGGCAGCCCAGAGGGTGGGCAGCCCTTGTACAAGGTCACCCAGTTCCTCTGCCCTGTGGCCCTGCCACTTGCTAAGAAGGACCCAGCTCTGTGAGAACCTGGCCCAGGAGGACCACACGCGGGCCCCAGCGGAGGGAGAAGGGACGGGCAGGTGGGAGGGCGGGACCAGTTGCACACCTCATTTGGGTTCACCCCTCGGAGCAGAATCTGGGAAGCCAGGCTCCAGCGAGGCCATCTACACTGAACCGACTGAACCCAGGAGGTTCTGTTGGTAAAAAGGGCAATCGGCATCACGCATGCTCAGTGAGCACTTCTTAACCAGGACTGAGCCACTGTTCACACCCAGAGGACCCAGAGGCCGGGGGATCAGCATCCGGGCGCGGAGACCAAGATAAAGGGAAGGATAATGATCAGAAATGCAGGCAGCCCCCTGCTGGCCTGTTACACGGAGCTTCCTGTTCAGAACTCTGTTCCCATTACCCCCGGGGATGGTGTCTTAAAGGGAAACACATGAATAAACCCAGCGTCTCCCAGCGCCGTCCAGCATTCCTCTCTGGCCGACCCCTGGTCCTGGGGAATCCTCGTTCACAGGAGACCGGAGAGGACCAGCTGCCACGGGACCCAGGGTCTGATCCCAGCTGGACCAGCGGGCCCTGTGGATGCGAACCCCACCCGGCTCGCTCCTGCACCTCCAAACGGGGCCGTGAGCAGAACGCATCAGCCTCTTCCCGCTCCAGCGCGAAACGGTCCAAGTGTCAGTCTTCCCTTGGCCGCCACGTCGATGAAACCCTCCCTTCTAAAGCAGTGGCTGGTGTACGTGATCGCGGCCAGCTGTTGTCCCGGCTGTGCGATTGGCTGTGCGTGCGAGGACCCCGCCAAGCACAGGGGTCCAGATGAAGGGGAAAGGATGAAATTCTCCTCCTCCTGCCCCAGGACTCAGTGCCGGGAGGTGAGGTCAATGGTAATGCTGTTTACGGACAGAAGATACGACAGCGTCTGTCACTGTAACCAATAGCACACACACCAGTATTTTAAGGGAACAATTTATCTCACTCGAGACTGTGTTTGAAGAAACATTTCAGTGCTCAAAGGTTTAAAACCATCGCACAAGAAACTGCAATTTGTGCTCTTAAGAACTCTCTGTTAAGGTAAAGGAACTATTTGACACGGAAACTGGGACTCAGAACTGTTGGACACTGAAACTGAGACTCAAACATTCTTTTGTTCTAATATGTTTATTTCCGGAATACAGATGCATAATTTTTTAAGGAAAAGAAACGGGAAAAATAGGTACAGAGGCAAAGAAGCATTGAACAGACTGTCAGACTACAGGGGGAAGGCTGGGGAGGGTGGGGGGCGGGGGCTGTAAGAGATCAACGGAAGGACTTGAGCCATGCACATAAGCATCACCAATGGATACAAGACACTGGGGGGGGGGGGGCAGGTGAGGGCATGGGCTGGGGGGTAGGGGAGGGGCCTGGGGAGGTACTACTATTTGTAATACTTTAAAAAAACAATTAGAAAATTAAGTAGGAAAACAAAATCTCAAGTTCCCCAAGAAACTCCTCTATAAACTAAGAGTCAAATGGCACAAAAGAGCGACTCAATGATAAGTTTCAATCTTTCCTTCCGGTCTGGGCCAGAGGAGCTGAGGGAACACATCCCAAAGGACCCTGTTCAAGCGCAAGCCCAGTGGACAGTGGAATCGTGTTGTCTTTGTGAGCGTTACGTAACCTCAAAAGAAAGGCTCCTCAGACAGGGCAAACCTCCAGGGATACATCTTCACTGTCACCACCCTCTCAGTCGTCAGCCCTCACAGAACCTTCCAGCTCCTCACACCCCCGGCTTCAGACTGGCCGAGCTGGGCCGCCTCGGCCCCCCCCCCTTCCCCCCCCCAGCCCCCCAGCTACGGACACACGCAGGCCCGTCACCAAGCCCATGTCCCTGCGGGCCGCTGCCTGGGAGGAGCGCCCCCGATACTCACAGCGGCTCCACACGGGTCCTCTGCCAAGTTCACGTTCCCTCGTGCTGCACTTCACAAAACCACAGCATTCTCGACGAGGAAAAACTATCGGGTCGCGTTAAAATAAGACACAGACCTTCATGCAAATAGAGTCATCACATTTATTACTTTCATTAGGTCGCCATTACAGGAGGAATTCCTATGACTAATGTTCCATGTTTCTTGACACGCGAGAGCTAGCATTAACAGCTTACGTTGCTGTAAACACCGCCGCCTGGAGGCGGTGCAGGGTTAGAGTTTTAAGACGACAGCCGCGTTGCTCAGGTCCCCTCCGGTGTGCTTGGGGATCAGAAGGTTCTGAACAGCTGGTTGGGCAGGTAGCCAAGGTGCAGAAAAGACGTCTGCGCCTCCTTTTCAAGGGCAGCCAACTCGTGCACGGTAGGCGCCAAGACATCCACATGGCCTTTATAGTTTCCACCTGCATCGCGCACAGAGCACAGAGCAACGTGAACGGCCTGCCTGCAACGGCTTGTCGGCAACACTCGGGCTCAACTTGCATCAGTTTAAGCGTTGCTTCCAGCAACACAAATGTACTACTGGGCAAGTCCTCTCCAAAACGCAGAGCTCTCAAATGTGAAAGCATTACAGATCCATACTGGCCCTCACTAACAGCTGTCCCAATACCCCCATCTGGGCCTCCTCTGCCCTCGTCCCTGACTGGGGAAAGCACAAGGTTAGCCTGAATCTTAACAAAATTTCAGGAATGAGCGAAGGGCATTTCAGGCAAAGGGAAGGGTAGGCTGGTTACCACTGAACTAAGAAGTCAAAGGTTTCTGATTCTTCACTCAAGATCACTACACTCCTTCCCTAAAAATTCTACAAATGTTCAACTATTCGTATGACATTAACACATGGAGAGAAGCAGCACAGCTTCACACACATCATACAATAAAAATGCGGTGGACAGGTATGGACAAGTGCTGTGAGAATAAGAGGGAGTAACATGCTAAAAATATACACTGAACAACCTATAGAATAAAAAGCCAATATGCAAATCAACCAATGGCAGAATGACCTGTCACTCTGATGTGCACTGACCATCAGGGGGCAGATGCTCAACTCGGGAGCTGCCCTGGTGGTCAGTGCCCTCCAACGGGGGGGGGGAGGACGGGGACGGGAGGGATGGGGAGGTGCCGCTCAGGCAGAAGCCCGGCGCCAGGCTCATGGCCGGCGAGCACAGCGGCAGTGGTGGGAGCCTCTCCTGCCTCCCCAGCAGCGCTGAGGGTGTCCGGCAGCGCTAAGCCGTCAATTGGACATCTCTCTAGGGCTCCAGGATTGAGAGATGGTGCAGGCCGAGTTGAGGAACCTCTGCTCCGAGTGCATGAATTTCGTGCACCAGGCCTCTAGTTACAAAATAAAAGTACTTGCTTCTTAAACTGGTGCTCAGAGAGGAAACATTCTGATTTAAAACAGAATTCAAAGTAATTCAAAGCTTACCACCAGCTGCCCTTTTCTGCCCATAGGTAACTCTGCCGTCAAATTCATCCACAGGGACCTTGATATCTGGCTCCACCTGAGAAATGGTACAGTTCAGGTGTTCTTCCACCTCGGAGAGCAGCTAAGAAAGGGAGAGAAAACTCCATTTTGACAAGAGTTGCATTTTTGGAGCATTAAATAAAAGCAGGAAGCTGTACAATACTTAGCATAAATGGAAGATAATTTCTGAAGAGAGATGGACGCCCAGTTGCAATTTATAAACTACAGCTAACATCATAATTACTTAATACTTTTCCTCAAGTGACAACAGATAAGTGCCGACGTGACTTTTGCCAACAAATGCAGTCTATTTTCCCACTGTAATGAGCTTCTGGCACCTTACCTGCATCTCGTTGTACCATATGGTACAGCCGCCATCCTCCTTGAGCCTGGTGTTGTAACACCCCTTCCCCCGGCTGCTGCACACATGGTACCAGACCTAGAAGGGAGGAGGAACGGGCACGCGTGGAGACGGGAGCACGCTCGAATGCTCTACTGACACCTTGTTGTGAGTGTCGTCCGTCCCCGGGGCAGACGACAGGTGCGGCTGAATCCCGCCACCACTCGGTGGCCTTTTCCAACCAGGTCTCCCAGAAGAGCTCTTCCGGAAAATAACCCAACAGCTTCTCCAAAATGGGTGTCAGTGAGAGGAAGCAATTCTCGCACAGAAACAAGGATGAAAAAGTACATGTTGGAGAACGCTCTATCAAGATGAGTATAAAAAATAAGAAAATGAAGCAAAAAGCAAAATGAACAACTGGTTTGGGCAATGAGTATATGGGGATTCTTGATTCTTGCAACTTTTCTGTAAATGTGAAATTATATCAAAAGAGTAAGTTACAGTCTTTCCTCCCCCATAAAAAGTCTTCTATGGCACCAGGCCAGAGTTTAAAATACATTTTGGTGAAAACAGTTATTTTAAAGCCAGTAGGACAAATAACATTTTGCATTTTTCCCTTCCAAACTTCATCCTATTTATCCATTTAGTGAACACTGACCCCCCCCCTCCCAAAAAAAAAAGGCTACAAAGAGGTCACTTATATGCCTTGTGCAAACAAATGCAATGGAAATGGGAAAATCCACTGCTTTCCTTCCCAGCATCTAAAAACACAGCCACGCAGACACTGAATGCGACCCAGCAGCGAGAGGATTACCTTCTCTTTCTCTGTTGCCACCAGGGAAATGGCCAGGCCCATCCTGAAAGAGGGGGATGGTCTCGTTAGGGTCCCTCCTCCTACCCCCCCCCCCCCCCCCCCCCCCCCCAGCACAGAGGCTCCCGGAGGGGGAAAGGGCCGCGGTACCTCTCAGCTCTGCCGACCCGGCCGATCCGGTGCACGTAGTTCTGCTTCTCGTCGGGCAGCGTGACGTTTATGACTGCAAACGAAATCGGTCATTACCGACTGCGTGAGTTCCTAAATATTTTCAAAATATTCGTTTACTGCTTTAAAGTCCCTAAAATTCCATCTGCAGGCATAAGAAAGTGTCTTTTTACCATAAGGAACACCATGGATATCAATTCCTCGGGCAGCGACATCGGTGCAAATCAAGAATCGGACGTCTCCTTTCTACAGAGAGCAGAGGACAGAAAGGCATTTGTCGGCACATACACAAAAACATCAACACAACACTCTTTCCCCTGCCCGAGGACTCTCGTAACTACCGTTACTTTCCGATTAGAGACCCAGGTCATCTTAATTCTCTGGCCACCTCTTGGATTTTTACGATATGGTTCACTAACTATGACATTTAAGGTGAATAACTCAATGACTAGATTCATTTCGCTTTGCTTCACTCTTACATCAAAGATATTAAAGCTTTGCTAAAATTTGCCTTTATCTTCAGAAACCCTGAAAGGTAATTCATAAACTATAAAAACAGCAGCATTATTGTTACCCTTGCACTGAAATTCAGAATGCTAGATATTTCACCTGAGAGCTTGAGAGGAAAAATGCTAACGCGAAGGGGCAGAGAGCGCCCCCTGGTGCTCACTAAGGAAACACACTCAGCCTGGCATGGGGTCTGAGGCCCAGCACAGGTGGAGCCTGGCGGAGGGAAGGGGGTTCTGGCCCGGCAGAATGCCCGGATACAGAAGGGCGGCCCCCCTGAGTAAACCAGGCCATTCCAGATGTTTTGCCATCCACATCGATCCAGAGCTTGGGGACAAAATCCAAAGCTCCCTGGCCCAGCACTCTCACCTTTTCCAGGGTGCAATACGCACTGAAATGAACACGCTGCGATAAACATAAGGATTCTTGTGGGTCTTAAAGGGCTCAAGCCCCACCCACCTCATAACCGATTCATGTGCTGTGGCTGGGATGGTCTGCCCCCCAAAATTAAAATATTTAATTCCACAAAACCCTATTTCGACACCTGTCTGAAAATAATCTACATATTCAGTTTTAAGGCTCACAGACACTGTTGGCCTATCTCAGGATGCTTCTAAAAATATCTACCTGAAAGAATTTAACTAGAACTTTCTAAGTTAATGATTCTCGTCACAGTAGTGACGTGCTCAGAGCGGATGTGTAATCTACCATCTGACCTTCAAGATGCCACAGCACAGCCAGGAATGGAATACACCAGCGAGGACAGAAATATTTTGAAATTTCTAGGACAAGAATTGCTTTATGAATAGTAACCAATACCTTAAACCTTTCCAAGTTCTGCTTTCTCTCATGAGGCTTCCGGTCGCCATGCAGACAGACACAGGAGAACTGGTGTCCCTTCTTGTCAGGCCCTGGAGGAAGGCAGATTGAAAGTTAACCCTGGACGACACCAGCCTCAGAGTCTCGGTACCACGTGATTCTATGGAAATCTATGTCACAAACCAGGGTTAGCACAGTGAGGCCAAGTGCCACTGAAATGAACTCCCTGGCGTTAAACTGGATTTTGCTTTGCAGGACGCTTCAAGCCCCCTTCCCCATCTGCAGCAGTACATGCAGCAGCATGCCAGCGAAATACATTCGTAAGAGGAAACCACATGTGGTACAGGAACTTCACCTGTGCCACAGAAGCGAAAAACAGAAGTAGGTAGAAGAGGTTATTCTTGGAAGAATCTGAACAGGCACTAAGCAGCCCATGCCCTTGCTGCAGGCCCGCCCACAGGCCTGCCCTCCTGAGGGCCCTACGCCAGCGGGGGCCAACCTCAGCCCCCCGGACCAGCAGCGGGCCGCAGACTACTGTTTGGCGACCGCTGTTCTACACAACTCAGCTATCCGAGCCGGTGGCCGGGCCAGCCGCCGCCTTTTAAGACTTAGTCCCCTGGTATATGTTAGTGTTCAGGCGCAGATCCAGATTTTCCACCAGCCATCTCTTATGCTGGCATGTCTAACGGTTCTGCTTTTTCTCATTTCCCCCCCTTTCTTTCCTATTTAGCCTTATGTAGACTGAGGTTTTTTCCTCATCTACCGATTTCAAAGCCATGCATTCTATTACTCAGGAGATGCACTTGAAATTTTAACATTCCTCAATAACTTCGCCCTCCTTCCAAACGCCACAGGTCCTAACACCGGGGCCCACGCTAACTGCACTGAAAGGACCTGCGGACACGGTCTCGCGGCTTTTCCTAGGCTCACCCCCCAGCAAAGCCGAGTCAGCACACACAGCGCCCGCCGCCGCTTCCCACTCTGTGTGTGTCCCGGGCCGCACCGGCCGGACAGGGACACCGACTGAATGAGGGAGGGAGCACGACTGCCTCCAGCGAGGACGCCTCACCTCCGCCTTGCTGCATGAAGTACTGCTCCAGGTTGTCACAGTCGATTTTGGTCCGACAGAAAACGATCGCCTGGTCCATCTTGTGCTCCCTGATGGCGCGCACAGCATACTCCCCCTTCAGGACCTTAATGGCTTCAGACCACATCTCTTCAGCGCCACCGGAGGGGAAACACAGAGCCCCACTCTGAGACTGCCACGAGCACCAATGATCAGTCCCAGACTCGCTGCTCCACCCACCTCAATCCGCCTCAGTGTGATGCCAGTTTGTGGGGCCCAAAATATCTCTAACCATCCTTCTGAGGGACACACACACACACCTCTAACCATCCTTCCTACGAGGGATGGACACACACACACACACCTCTAACCATCCTTCCTACGAGGGATGGACACACACACACACACACACACCTCTAACCATCCTTCCTACGAGGGATGGACACACACACACACACACACACCTCTAACCATCCTTCCTACGAGGGATGGACACACACACACACACACACACACACCTCTAACCATCCTTCCTACGAGGGATGGACACACACACACACACACACACACCTCTAACCATCCTTCCTACGAGGGATGGACACACACACACACACACACACACACACCTCTAACCATCCTTCCTATGAGGGATGGACACACACACACACACACACACCTCTAACCATCCTTCCTACGAGGGATGGACACACACACACACACACACACACACCTCTAACCATCCTTCCTACGAGGGATGGACACACACACACACACACACACACACACCTCTAACCATCCTTCCTACGAGGGATGGACACACACACACACCTCTAACCATCCTTCCTACGAGGGATGGACACACACACACACACACACACACACACACCTCTAACCATCCTTCCTACGAGGGATGGACACACACACACACCTCTAACCATCCTTCCTACGAGGAATGGACACACACACACACACACACACACACCTCTAACCATCCTTCCTACGAGGAATGGACACACACACACACACACACACATACACACACCTCTAACCATCCTTCCTACGAGGGATGGACACACACACACACACACAGAAAAACACAACCACACAAAACTCTGTTCTCACCTTTTACAGAGAATTCATTCTATTGTGCTCACGTTAACTTCCCTAAATGTGCCATAAATGTTTAACCCCATTTAAAAACAAGTAAAATACTTTCTAAGTTAACCTAAACACCAAAAAGTTCCTATTTCCCTCTGTGGCGTCAAGACCGTACCTCAAGCCTGGTTAGTGATTGCTGAGGCACCGAGCCCCAGATCTTCATTTCTCAACGGGAGGCCGGGCTACCGCCCCCTCCCCCTCACGCGTTTTGCTGGATGACCCAGTCTGCTACGGCCTCTGTGGGCATCGCTGACCGTGGCATCAAACGGGCAGAAGCTTCACAAGGAAAGGCCATGGAGCAGCAAACACTGCCTTTGCAGGCTGCATGCCCGCCCGGGGGGCAGGTTACTGTGAACCAGCGGAGCCCCACGCCTCTCACCAGCGGAGCCGCAGAGAACACGGCTCAGAGGAACCTCCTCCATCAGGACCGCAGCCAGCCACCCGCGCCGAGTGCAGCCCACCCACTTGCGACACCCGTTACCATCCAAGCAGCCTAACTGGTCGGCAAACTGCGGCTCGCGAGCCACATGCGGCTCTTGGGCCCCTTGAGTGTGGCTCTTCCACAAAATACCACGGCCTGGGCGAGTCTATTTTGAAGAAGTGGCGTTAGAAGAAGTTTAAAAAATTTGGCTCTCAAAAGAATTTTAATTGTTGTACTGCTGATATTTGGCTCCGTTGACTGAGGAGTTTGCCGACCCCTGGCCTAGGAGATTTAAGATGTCTCCAAGCGCTGTCCTGGTATCACACTGTATCTTCATCAATTTTTACAACATTGTACACGAGGCAAACTGCCGGAGCTCTGCATACCGATACCTTAGCTGAACTGGAGTTCAATGTAAGGCTTTTTAACAGCCGGTGACAGTGTCGTGACAGGCCGTTTCAGTTTGGGAAGAGGAGAAGCTCTGAGCTGGGGGGTGGGGGCTGCGGAGGACTGTGCTCAATGCCACTGCTCTCTCCACTTCAAACGGCCGCAGCCAACTGGGCCCGCAGGGGCCAGGCCAGCGGCGCAGGCCGGTGAAAGGAAGGTGCTGCGAGAAAATGAAGGGTCAGGAACTGGCCTTGTCCCGGAGGGTGTGGGCGGGGAGTAACCCGGGCCCCTGAAACGGCCCGCCTGTCTGTGTGTGCCTGGGGGCGCGGCCGATGCCACAGTCTGAGCTAACGCTGCGCTTCATGGCGGGGCCTGGTCACGCAGCATCCGCTCAACCTGGAGGGACCGGAGCCCGGCCCTCTCTGCCCCCCCACAAATGCCGCCTTCCTCTCTGGTCTCGCTGCTCACAACAGCGCCCATCTGGCTTCTCAGGATTATGTCACGTCTCCTGGCCCGTGTGTGCAGGGGAGACGGGGCCAGCCCAACACCCCCGGTGCGGTCTGGGAGCCCAGTTCCGAAACGGTGTCTCCCATCGTTATCTGCCTGGGGCAGAGCCGCTGCTGGACTGAGCCAGGTGCCCCTTCCCCGAGCACGGCTCCACCGTGCTCAACCGTGTGCCTCTGGCCCCCCCAGGGAACGCGACTGCCGGCGGGGTTCCCAGGTTTCCCTCCCACGGCCACTCTAGCGCGCTAACTTCTGTGAACTTCCTCATCCCTAGCCCACTGCTTTCCCGGAAAAATATCCCCAAAGGATAAAATGGTAAGTGTTACGTTACGGATACTGATTCAAGAAGAATCAAGAAACCATTTCTAGGTCACATCGGTATCTCTCACAAAGTTGTAGCTAAAACCTTTTCTTTGTTGTCTAGTGTCCCGAAATGAAGAACCCCTGGAATTCAGCATCAGTATAATATAATATAATCTGTCACCAGAGAAATGTTTCCTATGATCAGTGGGCCTCTGTAATTTCAAATATCTGTGATTTAGATGCCGGGAGGCTAATATCTTAAATTCAGTCACTAATGTTCCTCTAAGTTGACTAGTATCAGCTTTTCTCCCATTTCTTTTTTTGTTGTTGTTGCTTTTACTTTCAGATCTCCTATGCTACTTTTATAGGTCCCATGAGACAGGGCAGAAACACAGTAAAACACAGCCATTTGTTTTCACAATCGTTCAGCTCCTCTCACTGACATGCTTTCACTTACCTGGACTGTTAGCACCAGGTCTGGTATTATCTTTTGCGTGTACTTCATCCGTCTACCAAACAGCAGGGACACAAAAGGGGTGGGGAGAGGTGTAAGCAACAATTCAGAACAGGTGTCGTTTTTTAAAGAAGAGTACTGCATTTATCTTTAGACTGCACTCCAGACACACATCTTTATAATCCATAGGCAAATGTTCTTCAGATTCAGAAAAACCCTTTATTAGCTGCAGGTCAAAGGCTCACCAATTTTAAATGTAATAATAAAAATACAAAGGTCACCCTAACCAGTTTGGATCAGTGGATAGAGAATCGGCCTGAAGACTGAAAGGTCCTGGGTTCGATTCCGGTCAAGGGCATGGACCTTGGTTGGTGGGCACATCCCCAGTGGGGGGTGTGCAGGAGGCAGCTGATGGATGTTTCTCTCTCATCGATGTTTCTAGCTCTCTATCCCTCTCCTATCCTCTCTGTAAAAAATCAATAACATATATTGATTAAAAAAAATACAAAGGTCATTTTTAGAACTTTGTATATTCATAATAAACATACCCTCACATAATGGCAAATCCAGTAACAGTTGGGGGAAATGACACAATGGACACTAATGAAATTAAATTTTTTTAAAAAAACAAGGCGCTAAGCTACTATTAAAAGGAAATCATTGCATCTGAAATCAGGTCTATGTACACAGGTAATCCTGTTTATTTGTAAAAACTTTATCAAAAGCAACTTTGTAGACAGAAAGTAGACGATGAGTCCATCCCTTATTCCATGTCCTAAAGGTCTACTGCTTTCCTAAACTCTTCACCGAGGTGAACTATCTGGTTGTTGGGCATCACGAAGGGCCCGAGGTTAAGCTAGGTTGCGACTGCCTTCCTCCGTGCCTCTGTCCCCGTGACGGAGACTCACCCTAATGTGGTTCTTCCCCAGCCGTTCCCAGAGCCTGTCAGCTTTGGGGTTCACGGGTACCACCACGTGGTGCACGGTGTCCGGCACGGAATCTTCGCCTTTCAAATCGACCCACGTGGGAAAGTGCATTATCTTCTCGGACAGCTTCTTTACATCGAAAGAATGCAAAGTAGCGGAGCACACGATCACCTGTGAGCGGAAAACCAAAGTTTCGATGAACTCTCACGTTACAACAACAACTCCCCCGACGGTATATATGGATGTGGGCCACAACGCACACGAGGCCTGGAATCTGAGGACAAGTTCAACTCGACTCGGGAGCAATTGGTGGCGTGGCTTCAGGCAAGTGCATCTCTCTGAGCTCAGACCCTCTACTGCCACAGAAACCATGACCTCTATTCCTCGGGCCACAACAAAAGCTACCGCATTTTCCGGCGTAGAAGACAACTTTTTAATTTTAATTTTTTTTTATTCTTTAAAGAATTACAAATAGTAGTACATAGGTTTCCTTTTCCCCCCCTCCCACTGACCTCCCCCGAGCTTCCCCTCCCCCTCAGCACATGCCCTCACCTGCCCCCTCCACCCCCCGCCCCAGTGTCTGGTACCCATTGGTGATGCTTATATGCACGCACACAAGTCCTTCGGTTGATCTGTAAGACAACTTTTTAACCCAGGAAAATCTTCTCAAAAGTCAGGGTTGTCTTATAGGGCGGGTGCTGCATTTAAGGGGGGTAGTCTTATATGGCGAGTGTATCCCAAACTACATTTTAACTGGAAAAGTTGGGAGTCATCTTGTACGCCAGAAAATACGGTAAGTAAGATGAAAAGGTTTTGAAGATCTACTAAACTGTAAGGTTTAGACTTACCTAAAAACTGACAAGCTTCTCTAACCTCGGCCTTGTCCTTCGTGTGTGTTATATTATGTAATCAAGCACTAAAGAAAACGGCTCCGAGGGCAGCGAATCAGTACGCGCTCCAGGATGGGAGCGCCCGATAGACAACTAGGCCCCGATGCGCACCGAGTGTGTGCGTGTCCTGGAGATGCTGGGCCTTTACCTGCAGCCTTTTCCCGTCGGAGGTGATCTGAGGGATCTGGCTGTGCATCCTGTTTATGAAGTCCGAGTAGCCCTGGGAGAGAAGCCCGTCCTGCGAGGAGGGGAAAGGCATCAGTTTCAAGTTGGGGTCTGCACCTCTCTTCCCCGACCCAAACGGAAACTGTACGATGTGGAAACCAATTCGCAGAGATACAGCCACGTGTTTTCTAAATGATCATTTTCTCTTGGATACTTAAAGACAAGTTCAAGTTCAACTGTAAACCCCATGTGACTAAAATACGCAATGCAAACACCACACTCTAGGATTCACGAGAGAACAGCGGAGTTAACAGCTATCAACCACATGTCTAAGCATGACTTGATATGGAACGCCGAAAAAAATCGGCCAAACACTGCTGCACCCCTCCTGAAATTGATCTGCAAGTGTGTTGCAAGAGCTCAAACACACTAAAAAGGAAATCATTTGCAACTATGACAAAGAGGAATAATTTGTAGTGTAAAAAAATTACCTACACACAAAAATAACTTTTTGGAAAGATAAACAAACCTACACATCTAGTAACAAGAGCAGTAAAATAAACAATGAAGTATCCATACAACAGACCATTAGACAGCCTTTAAAAATCTTTTATGAGTAACAACATGAAAACTTAACAACATTACATTAAAAAAAGCCTTCCTAGCCCTAGCCAGTGTGTCTCAGTGGATAGAGCGTCGGTCTGTGGACTCAAGGGTCCCAGGTTTGATTCCGGTCAAGGGCATGTACCTTGGCTGTGGGCACATCCCCAGTAGGAGGAGTGCAAGAGGCAGCTGATCAATGTTTCTAACTCTCTATCCCTCTCCCTTCCTCTCTGTAAAAAAATCAATAAAATATATTAAAAAATTAAAATTAAAAAAAGCTTTCCTAGATGTCAAAGCTTGATTTCAACTACATAAAATAACATTTACATAAATACAGAAGTGTAAGAAAATACACCAAAGTGGTAACAATGATTATCTCCAGGTATTTGAACCATGACTGAATTATATTTTTAACTTATTTCACATACTTTATTGTCAAAAATAAAAGCGGACACTTAAAAAAAATATAACGTATTTCAACGTACGGCTTCGTCCAGGACCAGGAACCTCACTTGGGACAAGTTGAGCTTCCCGGTGGACACCAGGTCGTCCAGTCTCCCCGGAGTGCCGACGACTATGTCCACCTGGAAGACATCAAAGCGGCGCCGATGGGAGCCGAGAAAAAACTCGGTTAAGTGAGCAAAGCCCGAGAAACAGTCACCTGACTTGTGTCATCACATCAACCACTCCACCAGGTCTCGACCGCACATGTGCACAGCGCTGCAACTTTAAAAGATTTTTAAGAATTAAGTCGCTCCAAAGCCGACTTCTGCTGCAGACGCACACAGGGCTAAGGCTGAGCCGGGGGTGGTGGAAGACAACAGGAGAAGAGAAGGCATGCATTATCGTAAACAAACAAAAAGACTGATGCGTGACCCTAACCAGTTTGGCTCAGTGGACAGTGTTGGCCTGCGGACTGAAGGGTCCCAGGTTCGATTCTGGTCAAGGGCACATGCCTAGGTTTCGGGCTCGACCCCCCAGTGGGGGTTGTGCAGGAGGCAGCCAATTAATGATTCTCTCTCATCACTGATGTTTCTCTCTCTCTCTCTCTCTCTCTCTCTCTCTTCCTCTCCCTTCCTCTCTGAAATCAATAAAAAAATATATAAAAAAAGAACATACTTAAGCAATATTACTGTCTTAGAATCTTACTATCTTATCCAATACATAATCTGATTCTTTGTTCTCAACATGCCACACTGGGTCAAATCTAAATCATTCAGAATGAAATTTCCTTGGACGGGCACCAAGGTACTGGGAGGGAGGGCATGTCTGCGCCCCATGACTCAGCGCCAGGGGGCTTAGACTGAATGAGAAAACAGGAAGGAAATGGAAGAGAAATGTGTCAGGAAGAGGCTATTTCACACATGTAAAATATTTCAAAAGGTCCTAACCATATTTAGCTTCACCAAGCTGATGAGCACAGCTAACAGTTTCACTGATGACGATCCCAGCTTAGCCTTGTCCTTTATAAACCACGGCTAACCACAGCCAGTAAGACTTCTCCTCCCCCGTCTCTGACCTCATCTCCCTTCTCCTGGGGCCGGGTCTCCGCATCCTCACCCATCCCGAGGGCCTCTCTGCCAAGTCTGCTTCCTTCTCTGCACCCCTCTCTCTCTCCATCTCTAGTTTTAATTCCAGCCTGTTCTTTCTCGATTACTGCTCCCCCCCGCCCCCTCCAAAAAAGGATACTTAATCCAGGAGAGTGGGGAGAGAATTCTCAGGCGCTCAGAAGGTGAACTAAGAACCAGAAAGACTGATGCCCGCCGGAGCTTTGCACGAGGGGCTCGGAAGAGACCCTTGCTCCGGACGCTTCTGGAAAGAAAAGGCTTACCCGCTGCCACGTGCCTGTGAACCGATTTCTACCTCTCTGACCTTGTTCGTCTTCCTCTCTTGAAACACAACACAACTAATTACATTGCGACGACGACCACCCGCGACGTGACTGTTTGAGAGCCAGAAGCACAACGTACCCCGTTATCTAGAACGGAGAGCTGCTCCCGGGCCGCCACGCCGCCGATGATCAGGAGCTCCCTGAAACAAACACAACGGTGATGCAGGAGCGGGCCCCGGCTCGCCGACTGCCCGAGCCGCCCTGCCTCTCCCCGCCGGAAACGAAGGCTGGGTGACCAGAGGAATCCGCAGGGAAGTCGGGAGTAGGAGGGACACGAAGCGCTCCACGCGCAGGGGCCTATGACACGCACTGGCGTGGGAGAACACAGACATTCGCATCCGGGTTCTCAACAGGAGCAAAATGACAGTTGTGAAGTAGCGACGAAAAGAACTTTATGGTTGGGGCTCACCGCGACATGAGGGGCTGATTAAAGGGTCGTGGCGTCAGAAAGGTTGGGAGCCACTGCTCTAGAGGATGAAATCTGTAGTGAGTTCCCTTTCCATAAAGAAATGACTCAGAGTAAAAGGAACAAAATCAAGTGGCAAATCAACTACTGCTACGGCATGACCTTCCTTCTCCGAATGAAAAGGGGTCTGCTGCCGAGCGCCCGAAGGGAAGGGGGTCACCGCGCCGTCCAGGCCGGGCTGGACAGCGCGGAGCGGCCCTCTGCGGACCGGGGGAGGCACCCGACGCCAGGCGAGACGCGCCCTTCCACGGGCCAGCGCTGGCCCCGATCCTATTGGGCAAAGCACGACTCCTCATGTAACAGACAGGAAAACTCTCACTTTACTTTTCTCTTAAGGCAAACTCACCGCGTAAGCAGTCTGATATAGAAACCGCTATTGCCCGTCACTGTTAGAGACACTCCCACTGGCGTGTCTGCACGCACTGAACGCCCGCCTCCTCTTCCCCCCGAACCCCTCCAACGGGAGGCCAGCGGGTTTGGAACCCAGACGGGAGGGAGCTTTACCTTAACTTCGGGTTGTCGACGTATTTCTTAAACTGCTTGACGTTGTTCAGGGTCTGCTCGGCCAGCTCCCGCGAGGGCTCCACGATGAGCGCTTTGGGCGCGTTGGGCAGGAACCGCGTCTGTGCCACCTGCGCGCTCCCTGCGGGCGGCAAAGGGTCAGAGCGCATGCCAGCCACTCTGAAGGCGGCAAAGGGTCAGAGCACATGCCAGCCACTCTGAAGGCGGCAAAGGGTCAGAGCACATCCCAGCCACTCTGAAGGCGACAAAGGGTCAGAGCACATGCCAGCCACTCTGAAGACAACAAAAGGGTCAGAGTACATGCCAGCCACTCCGTCTGTAAAACACGCGTGCACACAGCCCAGGATCACATTCCACACGCGGCGGTCCCCGCTGCGGGAGACAGTCGGCCACACACAGTGAAGCCAAGACGGCCCCAGTGAGCTCGGGCCTCTCTCGGTCCGCTGGCGGAACTGCCGCTGACCACGGGCTTTCTGATGAACTAAGTGTGAAAAGCGCTGAGTAGCTGCAGCACACCAGGCAGCACGATGGGAAGAGTCTGAGCTTTGGAGCCAACTGCTCCCGTCTGAATCCAGGTCTACCCCCGCCTGGTGCTGAGGCCTGAGGGGGGTCACCTCCCGGCCCTACTCCTCAGGTTCTGTCTGAAACGGGAGGACACCACCTGTCTGGTGTGGCTCGGTGGAGAGAGCGTCGGCCTGCGGACTGAAGGGCCCCAGGTTCGATTCCGGTCAAGGGCATGGACCTTGGCTGCGGGCCCATCCCCTGCAGGGGGTGTGGAGGCAGCTGATCGATGTTTCTCTCATTGATGTTTCTGACTCTCTATCCCTCTCCCTTCCTCTCTGTAAAAAAACAGTAAAATACTTTTTTTATAAAAACATGGGAGGACACTACCTCATGGGCTGTATGCGCTGAGTAATCAGTGGGGAGCACCAGCACCTGCTGTGGCACTTAAAGTGCACACGTTATGAACACTAGCGTCCTCATCTGCGGGGTCCTCACGACGCCTAAACTGAGACCGAGCACTTAAGAGGTTATGCATCCAGTTTGGAAATTTAGTTTCGCTGATGTGTGCCTACGCCGGCCTGGGGCACAGGTAGCTAACTTGCTAAGAGAAGCCTTACCTACTGGAGTTCTCACCTGCCCCCGTTCCTGACTGCCCCCCCCCGCCCCCCCAGGTGCGGTACCTGTGTGCTGGGACTTGACGATGACGCTGTCGGGCGCCTTGGACAGCCCCACAAAACCGTCTTTCGGTGGAAACTTAAAATCTTCTTCGCCGAAGTTGAATTTCAGTTCAGCATTCTAGCAGGGAATCGAGGGGAAATGACAATTCTTAGCCTAACGGCAAAGCAGCCAATACACGGTCAGGCCGATGAAAGCAGCTGCGGTCCCGGCAGTTCTCCCAACCGGTTCTCACTCACCTTCAAAACGCAGGCGGGAAAGAGCGCTTGGTTCTTCAGATGTGGTGGGATTTCAAACGCCAGGCCAAGGTCTTTTCCTTAAAAAAAAGAAAAGAAGAGGAGCGAGATAAAGAAATTAAAACTTCCAAAGAACTTACGTGCACACATGCATAACCCATGGACACAGACAACAGTGTGGCGGGCCTGCGGGTGGAGGGTCAGGGAGGGATCCAAGGGGGGAGGAGGGGCTTAGGTAATGCTTTGAACAGTACAGATAAACTTAAAATAAACTGATAATTTAAAAAAACAAAAGAAAACGAAACGCCTTCTCTGACCGCCCTGTGTAAAACAGCACCCCTCCGCCAGGTACTCACACCATCACCCACCACCCCACCCGCATTGCTGCTTCCCCTCAGGCTACCGGACGGCTGTGCTGCCCAATGCCACCCTCCTCACTCTCACTTACTCCTGAAAGTGCACAGCTCACTGCTTACCCGATTTCACCATTCACATGGTACCTCAAACTTACCATGTCCCAGACAGCCCCGCTATCCTCCAACTGGCTCCCGCCGCTGCCAAAACCCACCCGCCCACCGACCGACCAGTCTGTGTCCAACACAGCAATGTAGCGACGCTGTAACCAAAGACAGACGATGCCAATTCTCTACTCAAAACCCTAGGCCGGTGGTCGGCAAACTCATTAGTCAACAGAGCAAAATACCAACAGGACAACGACTGAAATTTCTTTGGAGAGCCACATTTTTTAAACTTAAACTTCTAACGCCACTTCTTCATCACAGACTCACCCAGGCCGTGGTATTTTGTGGGAGAGCCACATTCCAGGGGCCAAAGAGCCGAGGTTTGCCGAATAGGGCCCGAGTGGCTTCCATCTCTAAATAAAAAATCTGTATGATGACCAATAAGCCCTCGCTGCCGGCCTCACTACCTCCTGGTTTACCGTCCACCACCTGCCCCCGGGCTCAGGGGCTCCAGACCCACTGGCCCCCCACTTTCCTCAGGGACCCCAAGCACACTTTCATCTCGGGGCCTCGGCATTTTCCTCTGCGGGAAAACTCTCCTGAGACATCCGTCTGCTCCTTCAGATCCCACTCAAATGTGGGCTTACCGGAGACGCCTTCACTGAAATGGGCTCAGCGGACAGAGCATCAGCCTGAGAACTGAAAAGTCCCAGGTTCGATTCCGGTCAAGGGCATGTATGTTGGCTGCGGGCTCATCCCCAGTAGGGGGTGTGCAAGAGGCAGCTGATCGATGTTTCTCTCTCATCGATGTTTCTGACTTTCTATCCCTCTCCCTTCCTCTCTGTAAGAAATCAATAAAATATATATTAAAAAAAAGAGAGAGAGACACCTTCTCTGACCATCCCGTGTAAAACAGTATCCCTCCCCCGACTGCTGTCACTCTGCATTCCCTTACAGGAGTTAGCCTCTCCTTCAGTGCACCTGGCCCCTGGCCATACTGGATATCTGTCGGACTCTCCCCGCCACAGGCAAGCCCCACAAACGTAAACATGTTTGCCTACTGTGCCACGCCAGCATGGCCAAAGGTGACCCTGAGTGGGGGCGATGAAGGATTAGAACAGACAGACAAGAGAAGGAAAGCTGGGACTCCAGTGGGTCGCTGCTTCCTGACGGGGACCCAGAAACGCCCAGGTTTGATTAAGGGCGAATTCAAGACGTTTACAACATTCTCGTGGGTTTCCATCCTGCTCAGTGACATGCACCCGATCCAGCTGTTTCCCTGCAGCCTCTATCACTCAGGCCCGTGGGGCACGTGTTCGGACCACGGGTGCACGCTGACAACCACAGGGGTTGGCTGTCACTGTGCGGGGAGGCTCTGCCCTCCACGCTGGGCCTTGCACGTGACCTTGAGAGGACTGTGCCCTCTCGTCAGTCCGAGGCCTGAACCTGTCCAGACGCTGTAGCCGTGCCCCACAGCCTACTCCGTTTTCTGCTGAATCTCTAGCACCCGCCAGGGTGCCTGGCACATCCCAAATGCTCAGTAAGTATTTGTTTAACAAAATACAGGCAGGGAGGGAGGACTGAAGAGGGTGAGGGGATTTCAAACATCACAAATATACCTTCTCTACCGCAACAATCCAGAGCGCTTACCATTTTTGGAGAATTTGATGTGTCCTTTGTCTATGTCTAGGTAACACCCAATGGTATCATGCATAGTGAATTCCTAGAAAACCAGAAAGTCAAGTGCTGTTAAAGCAAATCCAGAAAGTTCAAATATACCTGCATCAAAAGTATGTGTTTCAAAATAACTCCCTGAAGCTTGAATGTAGTTGTTAAAAGGCCTATTATAGCATTTCATCCGGAAGAGAAGCATCTGACAGGCTTTACAGAATCGACATGCCTACACTCATCAGAACAAGTGTGTAAGATTACCATGATGGCGAGCAAGATAGGAGAATCACGGGTAAATCAAAGCCCAACTCCAAACGGGGCCGGCACCGAAGACACGGAACATGCCCTGGGGGAGCTAAGTGAATTTCGTAACATTCCCTCCCCCCAGTCCAAGTCTGAACCACTTGGAAAGCACAGGGTGGGCAAAAGCAGGTTTACAGCTGTGAGTACGTGGGTTTATTCTTGTACTATTTATTACTCTATTACTTATTATATTAGCCTACCTTGCCCACCCCTTTATTCAGATACTCCTCTTCAATTTGAGAATCATTTCTATACCCTCATTCATGTCATGACTGACCAATTGAGTGCACACAGGGAAACTTACTAATGCTATGTATGACCAAGCCAATAAACAACTCACCTCTCCATAGTTATCAAACTGTTTGTTATGGGATTTCTTTCCTGTTCCACCAAAGCCAAACCCAAACTTGTCAGTACCTAGGTTTAAAAAAGCATTTTACGTATGAGGTGAGATATAACTTAAAAGCCCTGCAAATGAGATTCAGAAATTTACAATAACTGTATGTACTTATACACACTAACTTGACTCTGACTTCACTCATATTCTTAACCTAGTCCTCATTTTACAGGTATAACATACTAGAGGTCTGGTGCACCAATTTGTGCACAGGTGGGGTCCGCCAGCCCTCCCCAATAGTGGAAATCGGGGGCAGGGCCAATAAGGGGAGGGGCCAGGGGCAGTTGGCCACCGACCCTGCCTCCTGGTTGAACTCACGGCTGAAATATTGGTCAAGGGGACAATTTGCATATTAGCCTTTTATTATGTAGGAAGGATCTTCTTTAGTACTTCAAATCTTTTTTGAAATGGTTTGAGGGACAGATGTTGTTCCCATGTCTCTAAAACATATACTCTGTAAGATCACGTGTTAACAACTCACAAGTGTCACACGTGGGTTCCTTTGGAAGCGCTTACCGAGGTCTAAGGAAGCCTGCATGGAGGACCACCCGACTCTGCACAGCCCCTGGTCACGACAGGACACTTCATAGTAGTGCTTCCCTACAAGGGCAACACGCTTTAGTGCTTCGGCAGTTACACCCGCGGCCATCCTCCCACCGCTTCTCAATGACGATTTGTATGACCCAGACGAAGAACATTAAAAGTCCTTTGGATCCTTGCCATAAAGGTACAGTAAGAAAGTTCATTTATTAACAATTACCTCTCAAGTTTACACGTGTACAAACGCAGAGTAGTACCTTTCGTTAGGCCTTTGGTAGCTCTACATCCATGCCACTCCTTCACTTCTCGGCTCTGACAGCAGAGCCCGTCTGACCCAATGGCTGGATTTGAGAAAAGCACAGGACACCATGTCAGTACGGATGACGCACTCTGAAACACTCTCATCATCTCACTCTTAAGGAAATGCCTTCGCCTGGTGCAACATTCCAGAGAAGGAGGCGTGCCGATTCCTGAGTGACAGCAACCTCTTCCCCACGGGTACCGGCCCCTCTTCATCCCCTGGAGGGCCTTGGCCACGCTGGGGACTGGTTTCTCTAGTCATCTTCCCCCAGGACTGGATTTTACTGCAACAAGTCCCCAAGGAATCGAAGCAGCACCTGATCTGACTTGCATAAGAGCAGCTGCATCGCCAACACAAATGTGTTTAGACAACTGTTCTCTTTGAAGAAATGGATTCCTAAGGATGGCACAGCACCCACTCATAAATACCTGTGGCTTTGATCTTATGCTAAAATCGGAGCCTGAGTGAACCGTGCTAAAAGGAAAACAGGAACTGCGTCTGGCTTGCCCCCCAATCCATGAACCCACAAAACAGAATGAGGGCAGGAAACGCTCCAATAAACACGCCTGTAGTTGTTATATGCTAATATCAGGACGCCAAAAGATGAAGATCTACAACACACACCACCATCAGTCACAGTGCTTATTGGTGCTTGACAGTTTTGAGAGAACTGGCTTCTGTGTGCACCACAAAGAAACAACAACTCGTGCCCTGGTTCAGGCTAGAGACTCATACTCAGCACTTGAATGTACAGCAAACCTTTAAAAAGTACATTTTACTTCACACATCAGAAATTAAATTATCCAAATAAACATTCTTACTCAATGGGTACTACATTATGTAAAATTGAACTTCGAAGTTCCTTGGCAATGGCAAATCCTTGATATTGTCATGTTTAAAATTCTGTATGCATATACACAGACGTAAGCTTTAATATAAATCGGGTATCGTGGTGGAGAGTAGCAGCCTGGGAGTTCTGGTTGGTTGTTTTGGCATGATGTCTCACGCCCACTCTACATTTCTCTGCATCCTGCCCCTCTTAGCGGCACCTGGTGAAGATTCAACTAAGTCACCCTATTCTTGCCACTGATCACTTATGACCGCACAGCGTGACTCACTCTTCATAATGGCTTCTCAATCGTCCTTCCATGCAGCCCGGGCTTTGTTAGCCACCCCTCAGCAATAACATTCCCTTTGTTGGCAGCTTTAACCCTCATAATGCTCCACCACACAGTGTTGTATGCACATCCTATATACTGCCACTTTTAAATAATATATATTTTATTGATTTTTTACAGAGAGGAAGGAAGAGGGAGAGTTAGAAACACTGATGAGAGAGAAACATCCATCAGCTGCCTCCTGCACAGCCCCTACTGGAAATGTGCCTGCAACCAAGGTACATGCCCTGGACCGGAATTGAACCTGGGACCTTTCAGTCCGCAGGCTGATGCTCTATCCACTGAGCCAAACCGGTTTCGGTTCTACTGCCACTTTCATTCCAAAGAGTTAAGACCTCCCAGGAGTATATATATATCTCTGTGTGTGTGTGCATATATACATTTTAATTTGTATAGGTAATGGCAAACTGCTTTCCCCAAAGGCAATAATCCGTATCGCTTATCACTTTTTTGGATTACTGCCAGTCAGATGAGTAACTTTAACTTCCACTTCCCTCTACCCTGTAAACTTGATCCTGGCATGTTTATTGCCATATGGACTGGCTCCACCGTGAACTGCCTATTCCGATTCTTTGCCCACTTTCCTTACTGACTGTTTCTTTCTTTCTTACCAAAAACAAGTATCTCTGCAAGAACTCTTTAGTAGTTTGTAAGGATTGCTTCTTTCATTAACATTGCAAGTATTCTTTCCATATTTATTTTTGTCTCTTGACTTTTTCCTGTAGTATCTTTTCCACATATATTTTTTAGAATTTTAAACAGACAGACTTGTATCTTTTATAATTTCTGAGTTCCTTATTTAGGTTAGGAGAATTTCCACACCCCTAAATTGGACATGTAATATAGTAGTATATACATGTAGTGTATGTACACATATATATCTAAGTCTGGAATACATACAGAATTTGTTCCTAAATAGGACACAAGTCAATTTCACATTACTCCAGAGGGATCAATTGTGCTGAAACACTTACTGAATAAATCACCCCTTTCCCACTGAAATTAATATTTTCTCTACATATTAACATTTTATATATACTTGGATGCATTTCCATTATATTTCATTGATTTATCTGTCCATTCCTATGTCCGTACTAAACTCTGAAATTGTAATAACTATATTCTAGAATTTGGTGAATTAAATCTTTATTACTAGACGTCATAATTTTGATATTCTCAGGTATTATTACAAGCAATCTTCTGATCTATAAATGAGTTGTTAAAATCTATCCACTTACCAAAAGCAGATCCTCTGTCATACGGGTTCATTTGCCATTTGTTGAGCACTAAATGAATATAACAACAGTTACTACAAATGTATGAAATTCAAAATACTTCCATATATTTTATATAATTTAACTCCTCCAGATTCAACTCTACACATTCCTTTAAATGTACAAGTAAAAAGTGTTGGTGTTTTAGTAGCAGCAACACTGAAACACAAAAATCATCGCTGGCCTCTGGGATGGAACGTTCCCCTCACTGCTTCAGGGCACTCAGCATCTGAGGGCATCCATCTCTGTCGTAACCGAGGACACTGACAAGATCAAGTTCTGGTCACTGAACAAGCTGACTGCCATCAAAATAAAAATAACATATCAAGATCTAATTAAGTGTCATTTCATCATTGTTTTTTTAAAAGCAAGTCCTTCATCTCAAAAAATTCAGTACCGTATTCAAAAGTCACAAAATTCTTCCTTGCTGTAATGGAATCAGCATTTTCCTTTTCTAAAACACCTTCACCGTATGTGGATATTCAAAAGATCATAACAGCTATCGAGAACTCCGTGTTTTCAGCCTAACTTTTCTTAACTTCTGATCAAACTATCTATCTATCCTCTGCATAAACCCCGTGAATAATGGAGAAATAACTTTCTCCCGAGGTTCTCAAGAGACCTTCACTTGCTGGCTCCAGCTACTTACTCAGAAGTTAAACAGAAGCTTCATCAAGATTATTTCTCTTAGTCCTCGTCCTACTTTACAGAGGAATTCTCTCTCCAGATCCTTTCAACGGCTTAACAATTCTCTCTTCGACTTGTGTCTCTGGGTTTAAACATGCAGTTTCTTTTCCTCATAGGACATGATTAGAACCATTACTATTCTGGTTAGCCTCTGGAAGCATTCCCGTTTATAACCATCTCTCATAAACACCATTGAAAGCTGTTACAAGTTTCGAAATTACTTTAAAGAGGCCAATGGTCTAAATAGCTCGTACTCCGTCTGTCTCACACTTCACTGACGAAGGGGTTATGCTCTAAATGGCATTAGCACCCCTGCTTCCAGTGCCCCGAATGCCACTGCCACCGCTCGGGCCCTGACAATAAAAACGCATACCCACACCTCACACCTGCACATACGGGGATGAGTACAACTCATTCATACGAAAGGGAAACATTACTACACAAGCATTACCTGAAGCACCAGTTTTAATTGTTGTTTTCCCCTTCTTGCCTTCCTGTTGGTCTTTCAGGGTTTCATAAACTATCTGGATAACTGGAATGCTGAAAGCCTATAAAGAAACAATGGTTCCATACATCACCACTCGGATATCAATGCCAACTTACTAATCAGCATACATTACAGCAGTTATACCCGCACATCAGATAACCACACACATCTTAGAGTGCCATCCCATCTGCCCAAACCTCAAATTCCAGGACGACTCACAAGACAGCTGACTGAATGAAAACAACAGGAGCCAGCTGACAGCTCCAAACACAAAGAACGGGGACCTGCAGAACGAACCCAAACTGAGGAGGAAAAATACCCCCCACTCTGATGGACTGTTTGTCGAGAGCCGCAGTTTGCCGACCACTGGTCTAGGCCAGTGTGAAACCCGCCTCTACTTGCAATCTCTTTGTTACCAGAGCCACCAAAGTGAAGCTCAGGGGGGAAGGTAAACACTGGAGATAGCGTTACTACGTCTCCAGGACCAGTTTAAAACTGTGCTCTCAAAGCCACGCCTTACACAGTCACATTCTGCAGGAGGCTGCCTCATTAAATATTTCAAAGTCAGAGCTACTTCACAAAGTTGCTTTAAAAACCAACTCTTAGAAAGCACATTTAAGTTTTATTACTTACACCAGTTTTCCCACTTCCTGTTTCTGCAGCCTAAATGGGGGAAAAAAAAGTTGTCAATGAAAGAAGTCAACTTAACTGAGGGCACGGGAAAAGCGTTTACACCCGACTAGCTTCCTCGACTTTCAGGTGCTTCCAGGTCTTGGGCCCCTCAGTCAACTTCCACTCTGCCGACCCTGCCATTCCCTCAAGAACCGTCCCCCCTTCCTTCTCCCGTTGCTACCATTCACATCTGCGACCTCACCCTTCTAACCTGGTTACGAAAGTGTGCTGACAGCACCAACCTCTGAGAACTCCGGTGCCAAATCAGTCCTCCTAAGAACACATCCAACCTTGTAGCACGCCCCTCCTTAAACTGTCCGATGACCCCTACTGCCAACAGATACCGAATTCTTTCCAGTGGCCCCGACCAAGAGCCCCGGCCACCCGGGCCACTGTGTTTCCCATCTCATCTCGGGTTCCGCCTCCCCAGACACACCTATTTTATGCTTCCCTCTAACTCAGCGGTTCTCAACCTTCCTAATGCCTCAGCCCCTTCGATACGGTTCATGTGGTGGTGACCCCCAACCATAAAATCATTTCCGTTGCTACTTCACAGCTGTGATCTTGCTGCTGTTATGAATCGCAATGTGAACATCTGTGTTTTCCGATGGTCCCAGGCCCTACAGCAGCGGTTCCCAACCTCTTGACCCACAGCTTGAGAGCTGCTGCTGTAGGGCCTGGGACCATCGGAGAACACGGAGATTTACGTTACGAGTCATAACAGTAAAAAATTACAGGTATGAAGCAGCAACGAAAACAATTTTATGGTTGGGGGTCACCACCACATGACTGTACTAAAGGGGTTGAGGCATTAGGAAGGTTGAGAACCGCTGCTCTAACTGAACTGCTCTGGGATCACGTCTGCATTCTAAGGTCATTCCTCTGTCACCCTCCCTTGTCCTCAATCTACTGCCCCCCCCCAAGAGTCCCTGCGGCCCCCTCCTCCAGGACAACTGGCCCCATCTGATTCCTTACTTTGCACTTTATCCAAGTGCCACGTTCTCTTTTACAACAACTATCTGTGCTCATGTATTACGGTGCCACTGGGGTCAGGCCTCTCAGGGAAAAACTGCGTCTCACCTGTTTCCCCCACAACTTCTACCTAGTACTCTGGATGCAGTGCATGTGTCCCAAATGCATGTAAATATAAGATTAATTGGGTGACAATAGCATCTTCAAGCCTATGGAGTTCTTACGGTGGTCCCCGAACACTCCCGGATGGTGTGCCCGGCCCCAGCCCTCGCCCTGGCTGACACACATACCATAAGCACATCGCCGCCCCCCAGGATCAGCGGGATGGATTCTGCCTGGATATCAGTCGGGAGGCTAAAAAGAATCATAATTTGAAAATTTTTAGTTAGTAAAAATAAAATACATCACCTGAGCCAGTGGTCGGTAAACTCACTAGTCAACAGAGTGGCAAACCTCGGCTGTCAAGCCGCACGTGGCTCGGGAGCCGCAGTTTGCCGACCACTGACCTAAGTCAATGAGGCATGTAGTCATGCTAAGTTATAAACCTAAAAGAGAATTTTATTTGGAAAATACTAGCAATCTTTTTCAGCTAGAAATACAGCAAAGTTTAAAAAGGAAATGCCCTAAACGTTAGAGAATCACAATAAAACTTAATTTCACCTGCTCAACCAGACCCTAAAAGATCTGATAAAATCACGAGCTGTTTAAATGACAAAGCATTGCCGTTGCGGGTACATTTAAGCTTCGTGTACTTACAGCCAATCCATCTCTTCCACAGCTTGCGCAATTTCAGGCATAACACCCATCTCTGAAAATAAAAATTAATTTTAAAGAAAGCACACATACTAACTCAAACCATACGGCTCTGAAAGCTACTGTCTGAGGAGGAAAGGCTTTGAAGCGCAGCTCCGTTCCTCAGCCCCTCCTGAGTGTGGCCCTGTTGAAAGGGGACGCTTTGGAGAAAGACCCAAGTTCAAATCCAAGCTCAAATCCAAGCGGTGCTCCCTCGGGCAAGCTACGCCTGTTTTCTCCACAGGCAACGGGCAGGATTACCCTCCCTGCAGGGATAAGGAAGGTTACGGGTAACACGTACAGTGTCTGGTGCACAATTGCCACGGAATCCACAGCAACCCCGTGTCCTCACGTCTAATGAGGAACCTGCTGGGGTCAGGGGGTCTGCACCAGCATCTCGGCTGTCTCATCTGGAGACCACGTGGAATCCACGCGACACCTGAGCCCACGCTCACTGGCAGCCAGAACCAAAGCTCTGCCCGCCTGAAAAGGCAGTGCGCACGTGGGCAGCTGGGAACGGCAGGTGCAGACCCGCACTGTTAACTGCTCGCCTATTTAACAATTCCACTTCAAAGCCAGTCGGACATGAATAGATTGGATCACCCCTGATTAGATTTTTCTCACTTTATCATTTCTCAAATGAAATGCAGAGGGTAGTGAGTTGGATTACTTCCTCCTCCTTCCCAAATAAGAACTGCTTTTTATTTTAAGACTGCATTTATAAAAACGAACCTCTATTACAAATTAGAAAAGTACATATTCCTATAAACATTAACAATATTAAAATACTCCCAGGTCTCCAAACAATCAATTTGGAAAATTCGTATTTCTTGCAGTTATTTGTGAAAAGACATAAAACAAATCTACAAATTGACGATATCCATTGCAGGGGTAGCTTTTTCTTCACATCCGCTGAGAAGAACCATACCAGCAAAGCACGATACAGCCCTGACATTTTATATTGTAAACTTGATATAAGCACAGCTGACATAAGCGAGTACAAAAATCTTTTTTCAAAAGGGCTCTCCTAATTCTAAATCTCCCCAGTTTTGAAAATGCAGATGGAAAACCTAATCATCAAGAGTTCAAGTTGTGTGTCCAAGCGGACCTTTCTAAGACTTGTCCCCATTGGAGTCTACCCGACTCCCTCTCCTAAAAGCAAATGGGCTGGATAAAGGAGAGTGGTGGTCTTCTCTGCACCGCAGCCTGCCAGCTGGCCGTGTGCGAAACTGCCACCCTGTGAGCAGCAGACGCTCGGCACATCCCAGACGCCTTCTTTCATGTGGTCATGTTCCCTGCATGGTGGCTAGGAAGCCATCTTCTCTTCCCATATACCATTTTTAACTCCTACGGAAGAAACGGGAATTTTCACGTTCTCTAATTCTACATGTTTTTCGTATCACAGACTCTCCCAGCGCTTTACCCGAACATCCCTGAACTGTGTGCACGTCTCCCCAAGAAGGGAACCTGTAAATGACCTGGAACGGCTCTACACCCCTGGCCCTAAGACCTGGTTTTAGGGGAGGGCTGGGGGCAATACCACCCACTGCTGGGGAGACTTCCCCTTGCCTCCTACTGTAAGATGTAACTACGACCACCTGAAATCCTAACTCAGGGCTGAAAATTTGGAATTCCTAATGCGTTCATAGGAGAACACTGAAAAAGAACAGCATTTAAAGTCACCTTAATAGCCGAGACCGGTTTGGCTCAGTGGATAGAACGTCGGACTGCGGACTGAAGGGTCCCAGGTTCAACTCCGGTCAAGGGCATGTACCTTGGTTGCGGGCACATCCCTGTGGGGGGTGTGCAGGAGGCACCTGATCAATGTTTCTAACTCTCTATCCTTCTCCCTTCCTGTCTGTAAAATATCAATGAAATATATTAAAAATATATATATAGGCCTAGCTTGATGCCCTTACTGCATGTAAATCTCCCACCTTTAAGTGTATAGAAGGCTTAGTGCAGCTTCTTAAAACTGTGGATGTATAAAGGAATGATCTCAACGGAAGAGGTAAAAACAGCAATGACCTCAAAACCCTATCCTATATCATAAAACCCTAATACGCAAATTGACCCAAGGGCAGAACCGGTCACTGTGATGTGCAGTGCCCACCACGGGCAGACGTTCAATGCCGGAGCTGCACCCCGGTGGTCAGCGTGCTCCCCTCCGAGGGCGCCTCTCAGCCAGAACCCGGGCTCACAGTGGGCAGTGCAGGCAGGCTGGCAGGCAGGAGGGAAGGGTCCTGGACTGCAAGAGCCCAGGACTGAGAGAGAGAAGTCTGACCGCCAGCTTAGGCGTCCTGGATGCGAGCGGGCGCAGGCTGGGCGGAGGGACCCCTGTCCCCCCACCAGTGCACGAATCTCATGCACGGGGCCTCTAGTTATGGTGGGCGACATGCATCGAAGGAACGGGTGTTTCTCAGTAACGGACCCCTGAGCCCTGTGTGGGAGGAGGAAAGCGCGCTCCCTCCCGGCTCCCGGGCCGCTAATGGGGTCGGTGAGCCTATAAACAAACCCATCCCCGGTTCCCGCCCGGCGCGTTCACTTGGGGCAAGGACCTGGAACAAAACCAAGACTGGGCAGAGGCGGGAGAGGCCGTCCGCCAGCGGAGCCCCCCTCGCCCCGCCGCCCGCCCAGCCCGGTCCGGCCCCGGGTTGGCCAGCGCCGCCGCCACGTCCGCGGGCGGGAGGCCTGCGATCGGGGACCCGCCGCCGCCGCCACGTCCCCGGCAGGGCGGCCCGGGGCCACCGGGCAGCGAGGACAGAGGGCGGCGGGGGCCCGGGGAGGCCGCCGCCCGCATAGCGGGCGAACCCGCAACGTGGACCGCAGGCGCCGCGTGGACAGCTCCCTGCGGGGCTCCCGGCACCTGGCCGGCCTCCCGCAGGCTCCCGCCGGCCCCCGCAGGCTCCCGCCGGCCGCCCGCGCCGGGGATGGCGCGCCGAGCCCGCCCCGCACACGCACAGGCACACGCACCGGAGAAGGCCGCCATGTTCGCGCGTCCTCCGCGGCCCCGGCTCGCGCTCCCGCCGTCCGCTCCGCCGCGCACTGCGCCGCCCGCTTCCGGCCGGGCCTGCGGTTGGCAGTTCCGGGCGGGGACGCGGCCCCCGGACAAGGGTTCCGGCGGAAGAAAGGCGTCCCCGACTCCCGCTCCTTCCCCCCTAAGCCCGATCGCGGACCGGGTTCCTGGGGGGGGGGGGGGGGGGGGGGTTGGGGGGGGGCGGGCCTGGGCAAGAGCGGTCAGCGTCAGCTGTCACTGGCGATGGCCCTCGATTTGGAGCTTGCTGGTGCCCGCAGCACCGCCATGCCGCACACGGAGCCCGGAGAGGGTGGCTCGGGGGCCCAGGGTGACCTGAGGGCGGAGGTTGCCTTCTGCCCCCCTCACCCCCCAACTCAGCCCCCCACCTCCCAGACAGGCCAGGCTTTGCGGGATGCATGGATGAATGACCTCCGCAGACGGTCCCGAGGAGCTCGGTGCCCAGAAAACCAAGCCCACGGAGTGCTGGCCTTCCCTGCATGTGTGTGACTCCCATTGGGGACGACTCGGGCCCCCCACCTCCTTTCCATGGTGTTTGATAAAGTGTATGGAAATCTTGGATTTCATGAGTTTGGACTCCTTTCCTTTGGCAGAGGGAGAGGGAAAAAAAAATCCATGAATGGTTGACCAACCCCAACCACTCTGCCTGGGAGTATCTTTAGATGAGGATACTGAGATTCAGCCAAGGTGCCTGACTTCCCTGAGGCCACACAGCTGCCGAGTGGCAGCCTGGGCCTGAGTCACGTGGGCCTGGGCCATAGGAGCCTGAGACACGTGGGCCTGGGCCTCAGGAGCATGAGCCACAGGAGCCTAATGGCAGGTCTGTGCTGTGCGTTCGCTCACCTGCCACGGAAGGCACAGAGATGGGTGCTACCCTCGGGCACGAGGCATCAGATGGAGCCACCTTCGGGGTCTGCATTCCAGCTCGGGCAGTTGCTGGCTGTGTGACCTGAGGGCCTGGGCTGCGGCTGACTCCTCTGGAAAGCGGTCCTGAGAAGTAGCACCTATCTTGTAGGATCGTTATGGGGGTGAAATAAAGTAGGCAAAGCACCTAAAAGTGCACAGCACATGGCAACAATAGTGCCGGCGCTACTGCTAACTATCTCCTGTATCCAGAAAGGCCTGTGGTCGTGATGCTGAAACAGCGGAACGACCAAACAACCAGTCACCAGGGGAGAGAGAGAGAGAGAGAGAGAGAGAGAGAGAGAGAGAGAGAGAAGGAGAGAGAGACAGAGGAAGAGAGAGAGAAGGAGGGGGGGGGGGAGTCTGCTAATGCCCTCAATAATGCGAATTGGGACAAAGTATGATTGGCTATGAGAGAGACAGGGAGAGAGAGAGAGAGAGAGAGAGAGAGAGAGAGAGAGAGAGAGAGAGACTGCTAATGCCCTCAATAATGCGAATCGGGACAGTGTGATTGGCTAGCCTCCCTGGCCAGTAGGACAAGACCAGGCAGAGAAGTAGCAGGCAGCCCTTTCCCCAAACCAAGAGACAGAGTATGGGTACCCCCAGCCCAGTGTCTTTCTGTCCACTCTCCCTAGAACGGGCTGATCACAGGGGGCACTTCCTCACCTGGAGGCCGCCCTGGACCCCACCCCCTGACCTGGTCCCAGGAACCCAGCTCTTTCGGTGGGGAGACAAGTACCACCAGGTGGCGCCACACTGCCGCTGAGCCAGTGAAGTCTGAACCTGTCCTGACACTACCAGCCTGGGGCTTCCCTGGTCCCCCCCACCCCACCCCCACCCCTCCTAGTGCGTTTCTGTAGCGGCACAATAACCCCACATCTTTCACCATCGGCTCTTTGGGACCCCAGGATGTCAGAGTGACTTCACTATGTTATCCACGGGCCCGGAAGAATGTGCTCTGTATTTCAAGTCAGCTATCGGTAGCTCGCTGCAGAACATATGGTTTTCCTACTCCCAGGACAGACTTCAGAAAAAGGCCCTTCTATTTCTTCTACCCTAAGGAGGGTAGGCCCTGTGGCTCAGTCACCCCAAAGGCCCCAACAGTCCCCCTCCCCCCTTGCCTTTCTCATTCACATTTAGCTCAGCTAGCCCCTTGCAGCAAATCCCGACCAAGGCCAACCTCCCAACTGCTAGTCTGCCCCAATTCTTATTCCTCCTTTCCTTACATGTCTGACTTCCAGCTGGACATACGGCTGCCCAGAATAAAGACTTCCTTTCCCCAGCCTCCCCTGACAGCTCCGCGTGGCCATGCCCCTGCGTGCTTGCCTGTGGCGTGCGGACAGAAGTGTCCTGAAGGGAGTTGGCCCGTCCTTGCTCTTCCTCCTTCCTGTTGGCTGGCGTAGGGAGGTGATGGTTGGGGTCGGAGCAGCCATATTGGATCAGGAGAAGAGGATCACGTACTGAGGACGGTGGGACCGTGCTGGAGGAGGGCCTGGAGTTTCTGACACCCAGGAGGATCACACTAGCCGAAACTGTGGCTTCAGCGTCCTTACGTCGGAGAGAAATAAGCGTCCGTCTTCTTCGCTTTGTGTTTCCCACCCACTTTGCTGAAGGTGCTCTTAATGTATATGCCCTCCATTAGTTATCTCTTGCCACAGGACAAATTGCTTCAAAATCTAGTGACTCAGAGTGCCAACACCCGTGATCACCGGCTCCTTTCGGGAGCTGCTTGGCGGGCTCCTCTCCGGGGCTGAAGCATCTGAGGCTGCTGCAGGCGGCTCAGCGGGTACAGGCGCCTGGCTCTCAGGACCGTTCATCAGGGACTCAGCCTGGGCTGCTGAGAGGTTCTCAGGAGAGGCCTGCTGGCATTCCCTACCCACCCCCTTGGCCACCAAAACGAGTGAACTTGAGGATGAAGCCGAGTGAGGGATATGTTTTATGACCTAGCCGTCGAAGCTAGCCACTGTCACTTCTGCAATATATTCTTGGCCACAGATGCCCACTCGGCGTTGAAATACACAGAGGTGCGAGGGCAGGTAGACAAGGCTCATTGGAGGCTCCCACACCCCACTTCTTCCCTAAACGGCTCGGTATCTGTTCAAGTAGCAGGTGATAATCCCTCCCTATCAGGGAAAGGTATCTTCGTGCAGTAGCCTCGGGGATAAATCATGTTCCTTCGACACCAGCGATTGTTGCCATTAAATTGGTTGGCTTAGCTGACTTAGCCTGTTTTTCCCAATTTCCCTGATTCAGAGAGCAGTTCGGAGATAGCTTGCGTTTAAACATCCTCTTTCCACCCCACCCCTGAATTTCCTCCGGCGTCTCAGCTGAGCCAGAGTCATTGAATTTTATGCCTTTGTCAAAATAAGCTGTCAGCAGCCGGGCCAGATCTATGAGCAGGTGACATTGTTCTCGCTGCCCCCGAGTTCACCTTGCGGTGCTGGGACCGAGGGGGCCCGGCAAACAGACATAAATCCGGAGCTCTATAATTCTCTCTCCCCGGGAGAAGCAGCCATAAAGCCCATCACTCCAGATATATGGGGAGAGCGAGACAAAGGACAGCCTGTGATGAGTTTCAGAGGGGTCGTAAACCAGAAAGAGAGACCTCACTCACCGTGGCCGTCTCATTAGAAGCCATGGGGGGGGGGGGGGGGGCGGAGCGTGATGGACGGTGGGGTGCTGACTGGCCGCGAGCATGAATGTCACTCCCTGTCCCACCCCGCCACCCCGAGTGCGCCTCAGCCCCTGTGACTGATGCTGATGGCTCTTGGGGACACGGTATGGCTTTTGGAGTCTGAACAGGAGAAGCTGGCCTGGAGGTTGTCGGTGTTTAAGAGCAGACTGCAGCCGAAACCGGTGTGGCTCAGTGGATAGAGAGTCGGCCTGCGGACTCAAGAGTCCCAGGTTCGATTCTGGTCAAGGGCATGAACCTTGGTTGCGGGCACATCCCCAGTGGGGGTTGTGCAGGAGGCAGCTGATCGATGTTTCTCTCTCATCAATGTTTCTGACTTTCTATCCCTCTCTCTTCCTCTCTGTAAAAAAAATCAATAAAATATATTTAAATAATAATAATAAAAAAGAGCAGACTGTGCACCAGACCAATCAATGGTCTGAGTGCAGTCGCCCCAGCCCTGTCAGGACCCTCGAGTCCCGAGACCTGCGGGAGAGACTCGCTGTGCATCACACACAGGGTACCGGCCTGCCTTCTCAGCCTCCGCCCAGCGTCCTTGCTTCACCCTCTCTCCTTCCCGTCTCTGAGGCCAGATCAAAGCTGGGGGTTTATTTAAAGCAGACCAAAACAGACAACGTGCTATACTTTAAAGAGGGGGGAGGGGATAAAGATGGTCAGGATTTTTAAAAAATATTTTTTTTATTGATTTCAGAGAGGAAGTGGATGGAGAGAGAGAGAGAGAGAGACGGGTCAGAGAGAGAGAGAGAGAGAGAGAGAGAGAGACCAATGATGAGAGACAACCATTGATCGGCTGCCTCCTGCACGCCCCACACTGGGGATTAAGCCTGAAACCAAGGCATGTGCCCTGACCAGGAATCAAACCATGACCTTCTGGTTCATAGGTCTATGCTCAGCCCCTGAGCCACACCAGCCAGAAAGGTCAAGAATTTTTAAAAATGCCTGGAGATTCTGACATGGAAAATTATACGGCCTGGGCATATGTAGTGGCACAAACCATCCATTTATCATGCTCATAGATTCTGTCTGGGGGGGAGCGGGGGTGCACCTGGGGCAGCAGGAATGCTTATGTCTGTTCCTCAATACCTAGCACCTGAACTGCAAGACTCCCAGCCAGGGTAAGACTCCCAGGCCAGGGTAAGACTCCCAGGCCAGGGTAAGACTCCCAGGGCAGGGGTAAGACTCCCAGGCCAGGGTAAGACTCCCAGGCCAGGGTAAGACTCCCAGGGCAGGGTAAGACTCCCAGGCCAGGGGTAAGACTCCCAGGTCAGGGTAAGACTCCCAGGGCAGGGTAAGACTCCCAGGCCAGGGTAAGACGCCCAGGCCAGGGTAAGACTCCCAGGCCAGGGTAAGACTCCCAGGCCAGGGGTAAGACTCCCAGGCCAGGGTAAGACTCCCAGGCCAGGGTAAGTCGCCCAGGGCAGGGTAAGACTCCCAGGCCAGGGTAAGACTCCCAGGGCAGGGTAAGACTCCCAGGGCAGGGTAAGACTCCCAGGCCAGGGTAAGACTCCCAGGCCAGGGTAAGACTCCCAGGCCAGGGTAAGACTCCCAGGCCAGGGGTAAGACTCCCAGGGCAGGGTAAGACTCCCAGGCCAGGGTAAGACTCCCAGGGCGGGGTAAGACTCCCAGGCCCGGGGTAAGACTCCCAGGCCAGGGGTAAGACTCCCAGGTCAGGGTAAGACTCCCAGGGCAGGGTAAGACTCCCAGGCCAGGGTAAGACTCCCAGGCCAGGGTAAGACTCCCAGGTCAGGGTAAGACTCCCAGGGCAGGGTAAGGCTCCCAGGCCAGGGTAAGACTCCCAGGCCAGGGTAAGACTCCCAGGTCAGGGTAAGCCTCCCAGGGCTGGGTAAGACTCCCAGGCCAGGGTAAGACTCCCAGGCCAGGGTAAGTCGCCCAGGGCAGGGTAAGACTCCCAGGCCAGGGTAAGACTCCCAGGCCAGGGTAAGACTCCCAGGCCAGGGTAAGGCTCCCAGGCCAGGGTAAGACTCCCAGGGCAGGGGTAAGACTCCCAGGCCAGGGTAAGACTCCCAGGCCAGGGTAAGACGCCCAGGCCAGGGTAAGACTCCCAGGCCAGGGTAAGACTCCCAGGCCAGGGTAAGACTCCCAGGCCAGGGTAAGACTCCCAGGCCAGGGTAAGTCGCCCAGGCCAGGGTAAGACTCCCAGGTCAGGGTAAGACTCCCAGGCCAGGGTAAGACTCCCAGGCCAGGGTAAGTCGCCCAGGCCAGGGTAAGACTCCCAGGTCAGGGTAAGACTCCCAGGCCAGGGTAAGACTCCCAGGCCAGGGTAAGACGCCCAGGGCAGGGTAAGACTCCCAGGCCAGGGTAAGACTCCCAGGCCAGGGTGAGACTCCCAGGTCAGGGTAAGACTCCCAGGCCAGGGTAAGACGCCCAGGGCAGGGTAAGACTCCCAGGCCAGGGTAAGACTCCCAGGCCAGGGTGAGACTCCCAGGCCAGGGTAAGACTCCCAGGTCAGGGTAAGACTCCCAGGCCAGGGTAAGACGCCCAGGGCAGGGTAAGACTCCCAGGCCAGGGTAAGACTCCCAGGCCAGGGTTAGACTCCCAGGTCAGGGTAAGACTCCCAGGCCAGGGTAAGTCGCCCAGGGCAGGGTAAGACTCCCAGGCCAGGGTAAGACTCCCAGGTCAGGGTAAGACTCCCAGGCCAGGGTAAGGCTCCCAGGCCAGGGGTAAGACTCCCAGGCCAGGGTGAGACTCCCAGGCCAGGGTAAGACTCCCAGGCCAGGGTAAGACGCCCAGGCCAGGGTAAGACTCCCAGGCCAGGGTAAGACTCCCAGGCCAGGGTAAGACGCCCAGGCCAGGGTAAGACGCCCAGGCCAGGGTAAGACTCCCAGGCCAGGGTAAGGCTCCCAGGCCAGGGTAAGACTCCCAGGCCAGGGTAAGACTCCCAGGCCAGGGTAAGACGCCCAGGCCAGGGTAAGACTCCCAGGCCAGGGTAAGACTCCCAGGCCAGGGTAAGGCTCCCAGGCCAGGGTAAGACGCCCAGGCCAGGGTAAGACTCCCAGGCCAGGGTAAGGCTCCCAGGCCAGGGTAAGACTCCCAGGCCAGGGTAAGACTCCCAGGCCAGGGTAAGGCTCCCAGGCCAGGGTAAGACGCCCAGGCCGGGGTAAGACTCCCAGGCCAGGGTAAGACGCCCAGGGCAGGGTAAGACTCCCAGGCCAGGGTAAGACGCCCAGGCCAGGGTGAGACTCCCAGGCCAGGGTAAGACTCCCAGGCCAGGGTGAGACTCCCAGGCCAGGGTAAGACTCCCAGGCCAGGGTAAGTCGCCCAGGCCAGGGTAAGACTCCCAGGTCAGGGTAAGACGCCCAGGCCAGGGTAAGACTCCCAGGCCAGGGTAAGACGCCCAGGCCAGGGTAAGACTCCCAGGTCAGGGTAAGACTCCCAGGCCAGGGTAAGACTCCCAGGCCAGGGTAAGACGCCCAGGGCAGGGTAAGACTCCCAGGCCAGGGTAAGACTCCCAGGCCAGGGTGAGACTCCCAGGTCAGGGTAAGACTCCCAGGCCAGGGTAAGACGCCCAGGGCAGGGTAAGACTCCCAGGCCAGGGTAAGACTCCCAGGCCAGGGTGAGACTCCCAGGCCAGGGTAAGACTCCCAGGTCAGGGTAAGACTCCCAGGCCAGGGTAAGACGCCCAGGGCAGGGTAAGACTCCCAGGCCAGGGTAAGACTCCCAGGCCAGGGTGAGACTCCCAGGTCAGGGTAAGACTCCCAGGCCAGGGTAAGTCGCCCAGGGCAGGGTAAGACTCCCAGGCCAGGGTAAGACTCCCAGGGCAGGGTAAGACTCCCAGGCCAGGGTAAGACTCCCAGGCCAGGGGTAAGACTCCCAGGCCAGGGTAAGACTCCCAGGCCAGGGTAAGACTCCCAGGCCAGGGTAAGACGCCCAGGCCAGGGTAAGACTCCCAGGCCAGGGTAAGACTCCCAGGCCAGGGTAAGACGCCCAGGCCAGGGTAAGACTCCCAGGCCAGGGTAAGACTCCCAGGCCAGGGTAAGGCTCCCAGGCCAGGGTAAGACGCCCAGGCCAGGGTAAGACTCCCAGGCCAGGGTAAGGCTCCCAGGCCAGGGTAAGACTCCCAGGCCAGGGTAAGACTCCCAGGCCAGGGTAAGGCTCCCAGGCCAGGGTAAGACTCCCAGGCCAGGGTAAGGCTCCCAGGCCAGGGTAAGACGCCCAGGCCAGGGTAAGACGCCCAGGCCAGGGTAAGACTCCCAGGCCAGGGTAAGGCTCCCAGGCCAGGGTTTGGGCTCATTTGACGGTTTCTTCACCCAGGTGATGGTTGGTGCTCCTGTGGCCGAGAGCCTAGCTGGGGCGCCTCCAGGTGGCCTGGGCTTCCCCACAGCATGGCGGCTGTACTCCATAACCAAGCTTCAGAGGTCCATTGGTGTCCCTTCCTCCCGTGTTCTTACCGAGGCAGTTACAAAGCTCTGCCCAGGTTCAAGGAGATCATAGATCCCACCACCCGAAGCGGGAGTGTCCACATGTCATTGGAAGAAAAGCATATGGGACAGGGTATCGGTGGGCGTGGCCATGCTGGAGAGCTCTCCAGAGCCTGGCATTCAAAGGAATGGCTTTCAGACCCTCAAGAAAGGCACTCCGGGGTGTGGGAGACCCAGACCCACCGCAAAGGGATGGAGGAAGATTTCACAATTGTAAGCTCCTTTCATTGAAGGCTCCAAGAAAGGGTCTCGGAGGGCCTGTGGCAGGTGTTGGGTGGAATGAATAGTCGATTCTTTTGGGAGCCTTGAACTTTCCCAGGCAGGTACTTGCAGGAGGGGAGGGCGGAGGCTGTTGTTAGGAGCTGTTTGAAATGATGTCAGGATGTGAATCTTTAAAGTGTAGGGCATAGGGAGCAGACAAAATCATCTGTGCTGTGAATCTGGAGTCTCTAATGGGCCAAGAGTGAGACGGAGGGGAGAAGGGGGCTCAGAGGAGCCTGGCTGGAGTCCGGTCAGGGAGGGAATCTTTAGATCCCCCCAAACTCCATAGACGAGGAAACCAAGGCGCAGACGGATTAATGGAAAGAGTCAGTAACAGAGCTATGGTTCAAAACAAGGCCTGCCCGCGCCTCTCCGGGAGTCTATGCCAGGGGCAGGAGAAGGACCTGGGAGACTGTACAGGTCGAGATCAGTGCGGGAGAGGAAATGGCATTCCACACATGTGTGCTTATTGCCAAACTGTTGAGTTTTACCTCTGAGGTTCAAGGTCAATTCCAGAGACATTTCTAGCACAGTGGTACATTTGACTTCAACATACTATTTTCCTTTTTTAAAAAAATGTATTTTATTGATTTTTTACAGAGAGGAAGGGAGAGGGATAAAGTTAGAAACATCGATGAGAGAAAGAAAAACATATCAGCTGCCTCCTGCACACCCCACACTGGGGACGTGCCCACAGCCAAGGTACTTGCCCTTGACCGGGGATCGAACCCGGGACCTCTGGGACCTTTCGGTCTGCAGGCCGATGCTCTATCCACTGAGCCAAACTGGTTTCAGCAACATACTACTTTCTTACTTGGTTACTTAAGATTGGTAAAAATTTTTGTCTCCCCCTAAATGCCTTTAATTTCTTTCTTTTTTTATTTTTATTTTTAAGTTAATCCCTTCGGGGCTTCACTTGGTTGGCAAGCCTCCTTTTTAGTCATTAATGTAGGTCTGTCCCGGGTTAAAATTGTATGTAAATAACAACGTAGACTTTAAAAACTGTAAGAATTTGATATTGGGCGTACATTTTTATCTAAACAGAAACCGAAAATGATAAGGAAACAGTTCACTGCGTGAAATTCCACTGAGGAGCGAACATCATTAAAGTGGAGCGACATTTCATAATTCCACCGCAAATGGGCCTTAATCCTCGGTGTTTAATTTGGCTTTGCCAGAGAGTGTCGGATCTTCACGTTTTAATAGCTTCTACATGTTCAGTTAGCACTTGGCCTTATCAAAACACATTATTAATTCCTCCTAGGCTTCATTGAGTCCTTGTTCTGATGGTTAATGTTTCCCCCTGTCATTTTTTTTTCTTAGAGGAAGCTCAAGGATAGAGAGAAGGACGTGGCCATAATTTCATTAGCACGGGAGAAAAAACTCAGAGCTCATGAGCGATCCACTTACGGAGAGAACATATTCTTGAGCCTAGATTATTTTGCTGGAGGAAATGCGTGATTTCTAAAAGCTGCAGTCTCTCTTTTTTAAGCCAAAAGGGTTAATCAGTCACGGCGTCCACGTAACCATGACTAATTCATGCAGTCCGTAAAATCTTAGTACTCAGGGCCTACCTGGCAGCCTGGGTTTAAAAAGCCATTGTCCCACCCTGGCTGGTTTGCTCAGGAAATAGAACGTTGGCCTAGGACTAAGGGGTCCCAGGTTCGATTCCAGTCAAAGGCACATGCATGGGGTGCGGGCTCCATCCCTACGAGGGGACGTGCAGGACCCAGCCAACCAATAATTCTCTCATCACTGATGTTTCTCTCTCTCTCCCTCTTCCTTCCACTCTGAAACCAATAAAAATATATTTTTAAAAAAGCCATCCCCCCTGTCTGCAAAGAATTACAGTATTTTGGGTTTCTTTGTTTGTTTTTTAAATAGATTTTTATTGATTTTTCTCAGAGAGGAAGAGAGAGGGACAGAGAGAAACATTGATGAGAGAGAAACATCAATCGGCTGCCTCCTGCACACCCCCCACTGGGGATGTGCCTGCAACAAGGTACATGCCCTTGACCGGAATCAAACCTGGGATCTTTCAGTCCGCAGGCTGATGCTCTATCCACTGAGCCACACCGGTTTTGGCAGAATTACACTATTTTGGGTTTGCAGTTGCCTTTGGGATTTTTGAAAGATCGGTGTTGTCTGGGCCTCCCCAGGCATCCCCAGACTGTGGACATGAATGGGAGTCACTGCTGTCACTGGGAACACTGTCACGTCACTGGTCCTGCTCCAGCTGGTGACACAGGAGCCTCAGTCTTTTGTGAACTCCCCTACCAACCCTTTCTGGGGAGCCCGCAGTGTCTTGTACATGTTGGCAAACACGTGCACCCCTCTGGGCGCTGCCAGTCCGCCCCTGTGGAGCCGCTGTGGCACCTGGTGGACCTGCCCCTGTGGCCTGCACCCCTGGGAGTGCAGGGCTGTTTGTGGCCACGTTCTGAGAAAGCCTTCCCCTTCCTGCTTCCCTCTGAGGTTCCAGGTGTTTCCCCCAGGCAATCTGTCAGACAGGATATCCTGAAAGGCTCCCGCAGACGCTCGGAGGGAGGAACCGTTAACCCGTAAAAGCAAAACCGCAACCCTAAACATGAACGGATGAGCCCAGCCGGGGGACGCTCAGTGGGTTTGAGTGTGGAACTAGGAACCAGGAAGTCACAGTTCAATTTCTGGTCAGAACACAGCCCGGGCTGCTGGCTGGATCCCCAGTGGAGGGGCGTGCGGGAGGCAGCCAATCTACGATTCTCTCCCATCATTGATGTTTCTCTCTCTCCCTCCCTCTGCTTTCCTCTCGGAAATCAAGAAAAATATATTAAAATTAAAATATATGAAGAAATGAATGGTTGCGTTTGTCAGAAGGTAAAGGAAACCCTGGTTTCCTGGCCATAGGCAGAAGACTCCATAGAAGCAAGCAGTGACATCATCAGCTGCTTGGGGGTGGGGTGGGGCTTTGATCTCCAGGCTAAGGTAGGGTGAGAGGGGGAGGCCAGGGTCCAAGCCGAGGGTCTGTGAAGGGAAGGGTGTTGGGACGCTGATCGCCCCACATAAAGGTAGGGGCTGAGAAGAGCTACACGGTGACAATAAAATCGCACGAAACAGAGTCAGACAGCACGCAGACTGGTCCGCTCAGTCTGGAGTCTGAGCGGATGTAAAAATCTGTGAGGATTTGTGAGAACAGTGTGGTCCTTTTGCAAGTCTGGGACCTGAATTTACATTTTTTTTGTTGTTGTTGTGGAGAACGGCCACAGCATTTGGACAGGTTCAAGCCTTGGACACATGAGAGGGCACGATCCTCTCATGGCAAAGCCACGTGCGAGACCAGCACAATTCCAGCCGAAACCGGTGTGGCTCAGGGGATAGAGCATCGGCCTATAGACCTAATGGTCCCAGGTTCGATTCCGGTCAAGGGTATGTACCTTGGCTGCAGGCATATCCCTAGTAGGGGATGTGCAGGAGGCAGCTGGTCGATGTTTCTCTCTCTCATCGATGTTTCTGACTCTCTATCCCTCTCTCTTTCTCTCTGTAAAAAAATCAATAAAATATATTAAAAAAAAAAAGTCCAGCACAATTGCAGCCAAAGGCTATGGTTGTGAGCTTGACCTTACTGTCCGAACCTGTGGTCCCCGGGGCTGAGGGATGTAGGCTGCGGGAGGAGCAGCAAGAGCTGCCCAGACAAAGCTTGATAGAGTTCAGTGACTGAGTAGGTCAGAAACCCGCCAGAACGGTGTAAACATGTTGACCAGGCCGGAATCCGGCTACAAGAGAAAGCCTCTGCTTGCAGGCTGGGGTGCTGTCCCTCCATCCGACAGCACAATTTGTAACTTTTGAAGTAATTTAGAATCTTAATTTAAAGTGGACCCAAGTCTCACAGGTGCCTTGCGAAAGGGAAAGCAGGTTTTCCGGGGGGAAGAGACCCTCTAAGCCCAGGGCTCGAAAAATGCTCCCAGACTGGATTTCAAAGCACACACATGAGCAAACAAGGCACACACACCCACATTCTCTCTCTCTCTATCACACACACACACACACATCACACACACATTGTATCACACACACACATATTCTAACACACACACATATACACACACACATTATCACACACCCACATTCTCTATCACACACACACACACACATACACACACACACACACACATCACACACACATTCTATCACACACCCACATTCTCTCTCTCTCTCTATCACACACACACACACACACACACACACACACACGTTCTCTCTATCACACACACACACCCACACACACCCACACACACCCACACACACCCACACACCACACACACATTCTATCACACACCCACATTCTCTCTCTCTCTCTATCACACACACACACATACACATACACACACACGTTCTCTCTATCACACACACACACACACACACACACACACACACACACATCACACACACATTCTATCACACACCCACATTCTCTCTCTCTCTCTATCACACACACACACACACCCACACACCCACACATCACACACACATTCTATCACACACCCACATTCTCTCTCTCTCTATCACACACACACACACATACACACACACCCACACATACACACACACCCACACATCACACACACATTGTATCACACACACACATTCTCTCTAACACACACACATACACACACACATTATCACACACCCACATTCTCTCTCTATCAGAAACACACATTCTCTCTCTCACACACATACCCACATTCTCTTTCTATCACACACACACGTACACACACACATTCACACACACATTCTATCACACACACACATTCTCTCTCTCTCTTTCTCTCTCTCTCTCTCTCTCTCTCTCTTTCTCTCTCTCTCTCTCTCTCCACATAAACAAGCCACCATAAGCAAGAGTCAGGAGAAAGAAACACACAAAGATGTTTAAAGATTTCAGCTATTAGAAACAATCAGGTAGAAAATTTAGTTCCATTGAGGCATACTTGGTATGCTATGAGAATAGGGGAAAAAAGGGAACATTTTCCTGGTTTGTTTTTTTTTCCCTTCTCCTCATCAACGGCTTACAAAAACATCAGAAGATTTCTTATTAAAATTACTTCCCGTGAAGACGGGTTTGTCGTCATTATTAAAATCACCCTTTTCCCTCTCCGAAGTCGCTCAGTGTGGACAGTTCCCTAGACCGGTACGGTCAGTGTAAAGAAGACCAGCTAGAGTTGGACTTCGGCCACTCAGCCTGTCTGCACCCTCCTGTCGAACCTGGGCCACTTTTCCAGCCCCGACGTCTGGCATTCTCCAGCACAGCTCTCCTCGTGGCATGTATATTCTCACCACCTGCTTCTCTTCTGCTGGTCACCGCACTGCCTTCCCCTCCCAGACTCTCCTGGGTTTGAAACGGTGGTGGGGAAGGCTTCCTAGCCTGCCCATGGGCTCAGGAGCACTTCCGGGGGGTAGAATTGCCCTCCCAGGAGTCACTCCCTGTTAAACGCAGAGTCACTTTCCAGGTGTGGTCGTGTCGGCCTGTGCTTTTTTGTTTCTGCACAAGGTAAGCTCCCAGGAGTTGGCTAGGCATGGGCTCCGGTTTCCTGTTCTGTTGTCCAAAGGGGATAGCAGATGGGGAAGGGGGAGGATGAACACGGGAATTAACATGATGTGGTGATGGTAGAGAAGAAACACTTCTTTTGTATCTAATTTTATTTTATTGCCTAAAGTATTACAAAGAGTAGCATATGTCTCTTTTGCCCCCCCCGCCCCCATTAACCTCCCTCCGCCTCCCCTAAGAAACACTTCTTGATGCTATATTTGCGATTGTCCCCTTCACCGCTGTGGGTTTGGCCAGCCACCTCTGGGCTGCGATTGTGCTGCTCCGTGAAGAAGAGGATGGATGAAGCAGAAAGCAACCCCATTTCTATCTGAGAAAGGATGAGACGGGGAACTTGGTGTGCAGAAATGGGAAGGGACAGTGCTGAGTCCCCTCCCAGTCCAGGGGCCACCCCTCAGACTTCCCCAGTGCATGGCGTCCCTACTTGTGCACACTCTACAGCTACCACCTGAGAAGTGCTCCCTGAAGCTGGGCGCGTTGTCGGCCCCGGGGGGATGGGGAAGCCAAGTCTGGTGTTTGCAACTGAGGATTTGATGAAAAGACAGCTACTGGGAGTAGAATGAGTCAATAGGTTTTTTGGGGGCCGTTTTTTATTTATTCAACGAATAATATATATTTTGTCCTGTGCTCTGTTCCAGGCACTGTTGTAAACTTTGAGGTTATCCTCAGGGACCCTATGTATCTAGGCGTTCATCATCTCCTTTATTAAAAGGGGTTCCGTGAGCTGCTCTAGCAAATTCCTGCAGCCCGCTGATCTACAGTCGATTTGTCAGAAGCACAGGTGACGATCTGGGATTTGCATCTGGCATCTGAGGTGTGTGTGTGTGTTGAGGGGTGTGTGTATTGAGGGGTGTGTGTGTGTTGAGGTGTGTGTGTGTGTTGAGGGGTGTGTGTGTTGAGGTGTGTGTGTGTGTGTTGAGGGGTGTGTGTGTTGAGGGGTGTGTGTGTTGAGGTGTGTGTGTGTGTTGAGGGGTGTGTGTGTTGAGGGGTGTGTGTGTTGAGGGGTGTGTGTGTGTTGAGGGGTGTGTGTCTGTTGGGAAGTGTGGGCAGACTTGTGGGACTGAGCCCTGAGCCTGTGGGCTCTGAGCTGTCTCCAGAGAGTGAGAGGTTTCTAAATTTGCAACCACCTTCCCCAAACTCCCCAGATCCCCCTCACCTTGTGTGTGCTTTCCCCTAACACTTGTCATCCCCCCATATTTTTTTAAAAAAATGTTTTATTGATTTTTTACAGAGAGGAAAGGAGATATAAAGTCAGAAACATCAGTGAGAGAGAAACATTGATCAGCTGCCTCCCGCACACCTCTCACTGGGGATGTGCCCGCAAGCAAGGTACATGCCCTTGACCGGAATCAAACCTGGGACCTTTCAGTCTGCAGGCCAGCACTCTATCCACTGAGTCAAACCGGTTTGGGCTCATCCCCCCATTTTTTGTTCTTTGCAAAAACTAAGCACAGACCCCGCTGACCCTCACCGCCTTTTCCCAGCTTCTGTAGCATCATTCCTTTGACACCTGTTATTGATTTCATCTGTGGCGTCGCCTAACCTCTGGGTGCTTATTTAAAAAAAAAACACTGCTTGCAATCTTTCCATGTATTAACTCCTGGGTGCTTATTTAAAAAAAACCACACAAACAATGCTTGCAATCTTTCCATGTATTAACTTCTGGGCGCTTATTTAAAAAAAAAAAAAAACACACCACAAAACACGGCTTGCAGTCTTTCCATGTATTAGGCAGCAAATCCCTGGAGCAATGCTAGCATGTCAGGGGAACCCTTTTCCCCATTTTCACTCTCCAGAAGCTGATTGGGGAGAGAGGTTTGGACCCGGCCAATCGCACGCAGACACCCAGCCACAGTCCACACAGGCAGCAGTCCTTGCACCCCCCACGCAGAGCGGGGTGGACCCCACAGCTCCTTTCCGCCCCGCAGGCCCCACCCTGCCCCAGGCGGGAGGAGCGGTCGCGGCCGGGGAAGCTTGTCCCTCGCGGGCGGCCGTAGTGCTGCTCCTTCCGCCGCCGGGCCGGCAACATGGCGGCCTCCGAGTCCGTGCCAGCTGTCACTGCCGGCCCCGCGGAGGGCGAGGAGGAGACGATTCTCTACGACTTGCTGGTCAACACCGAGTGGCCCCCGGAGACGGAAGTGCAGGTGAGCCGGGCCCCTCTGGAGCCGGGGCCAGCGTGTCGCCGGGGCGCCCACGTAGGAAGGGCCACGTAGGAAGGGCCACGTAGGCTGGCGGGGCTGGTGGGCGGGGGGCTGGGCCCGGCACCGCGTCCCGTTGCCTAGCAACGGCGCGCCGGGCCGGCGGGGGTCTGGGTCCCCGGAGGCCGGCTCTGGAGATTCCTCCTGGCTCCGGGTTTGATGTAGCCAGGCGGCACCGCGGGCTCTGGTTCTGGTTCTGGTTCTGTCCCGGGCGGCCAGGGCGGCCCTCCTCTGCGGCGGGACCGAGTCCTGGGAGCAGCCGGCCGGCTGCACGGAGTGGACATGGAGCCTTCACTCCTGCCGGGAGCCCAGCTGCCCCAGTTCGTGTGTGTCACTGAGCGAGCACTTAGGACGTGCAGGTGTGTGGGCCCGTGCCCCAGATCCTGGGTGTCTGTCCAGGCCCAGATTCTGGGTGTCTGTCCGGCCCCAGATCCTGGGTGTCTGCCCCGCCCCAGATCCTGGGTGTGTGTCTGTCCGGGCCCAGATCCTGGGTGTGTGTCTGTCCGGGCCCAGATCCTGGGTGTCTGTCTGTCCGGGCCCAGATCCTGGGTGTCTGTCCGGCCCCAGATACGGGGTGTCCGTCTGTACGGCCCCAGATCCTGGGTGTCTGTCCGGGCCCAGATACGGGGTGTCTGTCTGTACGGCCCCAGATCCTGGGTGTCTGTCCGGCCCCAGATCCTGAGTGTCTGTCCGGGCCCAGGTACAACCCCGAGGACATTTCTCCCCCCCCCCCCCCCCCCCAACGGTAAGCGCCGCCATAGCCTCAGGCGGGAGGAGTAAGGCACCACTGACCGGCCGGGCTCTGGGAAGGAAGGGGCCGCAGGTCGTGGGGACCTGACATGGACCGGGTGCCCAGCTCCCTGGAGAGGACCCCCCTCTCCCCCGCCCCCCGAGCAGGGTGGAGAGGAGGAGGCAGAGACTGAGTGACAGCTCCCGGGCGCCAGCGCCGGTTCAGCCCCAGCGGGTGCGGCGGGCGGAAAAGGACTTTCACCAAAGATCGCCCAGGCCAGTCCCCCCAGATTCTCTTTTACAGACTCTTTCAGAGGCGTTTCCGGACCCGGGAGACGACCCATTCTCCTGGGAGGTTTGTCAGACCCATTCTCCTGGGTCTGAACCGGCGCTGGCGCCCGGGAGCTGTCACTCAGTCTCTGCCGGATGGACTGGAGTCCTGCCTCCCCAACCTTCCCCTGGCAGTTTCTGCTTGCGGTGAAGAGTGTATTTTCTATTTTGTAGGCTGGCCGAGGTCTGTACTGCTGGTTTTCAGGGATTTGTTTAGTTTCTCTTAGTCTTTATCGCTGTAACGGTTTATAGGTCAGGCAGCAGGAAGCAGCAGCTGCTGTCAGCTGGGTAAGGATGCGTTTGTGCCCCTGAGCACTCACTGGTTACCGTAATGCTTCAGAACACTTAACATTATACATTGATTTTTAAAAAAATAAGCACAGCATCAACTTCCACTGATGTGAGTTGGCACTCAGCATGTGTAGTGCCCAGAATCCTTTAGCCCCGTGGTCGGCAAACTGTGGCTCTCGAGCCACATGCGGCTCTTTGGCCCCTTGAGTGTGGCTCTGCCACAAAATACCACGGCCTGGGCAAGTGCTACGTATTTTTGAAGAAGTGGCATTAGAAGAAGTTTAAGTTAAAAAAATTTGGCTCTCCAAAGAAATTGCAATCGTTGTCCTGTGTGAAATATTTGGCTCTGTTGACTAATGAGTTTGCCGACCACTGGTTTAGCCCATACAGCCAGTGTGAAATATACTTAACTATTTAATGTAGCGATTACAGTATAGCAGTGTGTGCCTTCCCAGCGTTTTCTCTGTGGATATAGAGCATTCAATGCATTTGTCTCAGACATGAATGTATTCATCTACATGACCCCTGTTCCTGTAGACAAAACTTGTGTGGGTCTCTCTAGCCCCCAGCGAGTCTTTGCCCTGGACTTCTCTTGCCTTTGGACTGGTGTTTTGATATGAAGTAATTTCTGTCCTGAATCCTTCCTTATGCTCTTCAAAATTCATCCTTACAAATGCCTGTGACTGCTCACCTGTATGCCCTCCCGCCCCCGCCCCCCCCCCGGCCTGCTTCTGCTGGTTTCTGTCTGAGTAGTTTTTAGTTATTTATTTATTTTCAAAATATATTTTATTGATTTTTTACAGAGAGGAAGGGGGAGGGATAGAAGGTCAGAAACATCGATGAGAGAGAAACATTGAGCAGCTGCCTCTTGCACAGCTCCTACTGGGGGGATGTGCCCATGCCCTTGACCAGAATCGAACCTGGGATTCTTCAGTCTGCAGGCCGATGCTCTATCCACTGAGCCAAACCGGTTTCAGCAGTCTGAGTAGTTTTTTAATGCTGGGAATTTGTACCCAGTGCTCTGAGTCGTCACAGAGAAATAGAACTTGACATAGTATGTAAGGATGACCAGAAAATTCTCAAATGTAAGCTTTTGGTTTTTGTTTTTTGTTCCCTCTGCAGCCTAGAGGCAACCGAAAACATGGTGCATCCTTCATCATCACCAAAGCGGTTCGAGGTGCGTATAGCTTATTCATTTCTCCTACATGTATTTACATACATATAAGTATGTAGTTAGTAGGTAATTTCCCCCCCATTTCATTCAGACCTGTGCTGTTTTAGAAAGTTTAGGAATTTTAAAATGATTTTTTTAGACTTTTATTGTAGAACTGATAAAAGTGATGAGCACATATGTTACCTGAGGTTAATTTTATGTATGTATATATTTTCATGCTATATGGTCCGTACACATACATCTCTGCA